>KK121383.1:730930-748129 GCA_000611955.2 Stegodyphus mimosarum | reverse complement strand
CTTTCCAAAATTTGAAAAAAATATATATATATTTTTCTTTAGATTTAGAATATACTTAATGTGTTTAATAAATTAAACAACAAAATGTGTAGAAAATGTTGATAACTATTAAAATTTGAATAAAAATAGTTTTTTAGATTTCCAAACTGAAAGAACTTAATAAAAGGCTGACGACATTCCTCACCCCCTGAAACTATGAAATTCCTCCTAGGGAGAAATTAACTCCCGGTTGAAAACCCTGCTTAAAGAATAAAACGCCCAACAGCCTTAATTTAAACATTCGCACAACTAATTTGCATTCTCGTGAGGATAACGGAAAGAAGAAATTATAGTACAGCTTCAGATCTTACTAATTGTTTAATTAGCATAAAAATCTAACAAGAAAATGTTGGTCTTTGCATCTTACCTGATCGCAATATTTATCTCCGTTCGGATGTTGGAGGTCTGGAACTAATAGTCCAGATTCTGTGGTTCGATATCCATCATGTGACCAGTAACTGAAATCGAATGCAAACTTCTTTGGCTCCTCTGCTGGTGCATCTGGATTGTTGAGAAACGTTGTCTTTTGATACATGGATACAATATTTCGAGCACTTCTCTGTTTTTCCCTTTGATTCTATATTAATTTCGGTAAAGGTAATAACATAAAACAAGTAAATACTTTCAATAAACTACAACTTTGTCTTTTTGAACGTTTATACTTTAGCTAATTTTATCTTTAATTATAGCTACTTTGTAATATTCTAGCTAATTTGTGGTCCTTGCAAGCTAGAATACTTAAGAACTGTGTAGCGAATAGATCGAAGAGTTCCTATAATTTAGGTTAAAATAACACTTCGAATAATGACTATTGAAGAAGTCAAACAACAAGTATCAGCGTAATACTTGCAAAGTTTGCAGGACAACTTCCGATGGCTTAACTAGAGAACCAATGGAACTAGCTCTGCAAAATTTACAAATATTAGGCTGGTTCTTGTTGTTTGACAATAATCGCAAAGTTCCTAGTCAGTAATAAGTCTAAAGAAGGGTTAAATTTACTCTATATTCCAACTTAAGATATTTAACAGGCGGCCCCTATTGGGCTTATAGTAAGCCTCCACTTGGCCTTTAATTTAAGTTAGAAAATAGGAAACTAATATTAACTAATCTAAAACCAGCCAAAAATTCACAGCAATAATTAACAGAGTTGGTTTTTATTAAAAATCACCGGCGAATACTAGCAAGCACCCAACAATGCGGCCGACGCGTAGTAAGATTTGACTTAAATCAACCATCCATATGGTCAGAAGCCAGAACACACTCTACTAAGATTTTCTAAGACTCTTCTGTTGAAGTGATCGAGACTTCAACTTAAATACTGGTTCTGCCACGTTTACATAAAACGCGCGATCCTGAAAACTCATTCTGGTGGGGAATTGCGCATAGGAAACACGGAAGTAAAGGGCAGCTTATTCAAAAAGAAAAATAACTTGCAGAGATTTATATTTATTTTATATAACCATTTAAATTTAATTTTAAGTTACTTTCCTATAAGCCTTCATTCCCCTAATTGTCAGTGCCAGAATATTTAAATTTGGTAGCGCGCTTAAGGAATGCAAATTCTACCACTGGGAGAAAAAGTTTAAATATCGATGTTCTAGTAGGGTAAGTTAGAGAGAGTCTGGGAAATCTCTGTGCGTTGTACGCAAACTTCCACTTAGCAGTTATTGCTGGTTAGCCTTGGCTTAATAGCTATTATCTTGCTGCCACTAGACTCAGCTACGCGCTGTAGGATACAGGATTGTATGAGTCCTGTAGTTTAATTCTACTACTTGTGAATATCTCCAAATTTGAGTTTTAATTCTACTGTTTCAGTTACCGCCCAAGTAGAGGCGTAGTATGTTAGCACCAAGTTGACGCACTGTAAATAATTTAAATAGTTTAATAAAGGGTAGTTTTAACCCTTCTTTGGTGCAATCATTATTTCTACAGATTCTACACAACAGATAGACAGTAGAACGTTACAAACTACTAGAAAATTAAAATAAACTTCTCCAACCTAAGGAATAGAACGCAAAAACATATATATATCACGAGTTCTAAGGAGCGTAAATGGATAAAAACGCATAAAATAACAGTTATTTTCAGCCATTGATCGCTGTGTCTGATTTTTGGATCTTATAAAATTCCACGTCTTTCTTATTAAATCCACAGTATGGTTTCACTCGAGGATGGGGAGCTCACCATAATAAATGCACTGGTTTCAAAGCGCATTCATGCTATATTATATTACATTTATTGTATGCTATTGTAGATAATGGCTGGAAATAACTTAAAGAAAACTTTGATATTCAGAAATTCCTCCTTAACATTTGAAATAAGTTGTAAAATTCATTGAATCACTCTCAGGTTAAAGCTTAACTCGTAATTTAGGTAACCGCTAAATCTTATAGCTCTTTTACAACTGTTTCGGAACTAAGCTCCATAGAATTTCGATCCGTATTTAATATCGCGCATCAAGTGCTCTGAAAACTTCTGGAAGATGCGGTAGTAGGGCTTCCAAAATGTGTTTTTGCGAATCTTCTAGAAAGTCGGTAAGCTGGGGAGAAATCATTTAATTTCGCTACTTTGGCGACAAAAATTACAACGAAAACCCCTTAACAAAATTACCAAAATCTCGAGTTCTAATTGAGTTATTTTTACAATTCTTTGCAGGAAATAAACACTTAAAATACAAGACATGTGGCTAAAAATTACATTAAATACAAAATAACCCGTAAAATTACTATAAAATAAATAAGTGAAACAATGCAAAATTTTACAACATTACAGAAAATCAAGACACAATAAAAAAGGATTAAAACAATTTTAACACTGTTTTATTAGACTGCATTATTTTGAATTATATTATATTGTTTATATTATATTATATTATTTTATATTACATGGGATGCAACTCATAAATATTTTCCTGCGTGCGTGATCAAGAAAATTCAAGATCGCTCATCTAGAGTATGAAATTAATTTGTTACCTTTATTTTATTTTAAATCTAAAATTATAAGAATTAAGCAACAGAAACATTCCATTATAACCTTTATTGGATTTGCAATCATACTTCCTTTACTATATTTATTTTCCTTTCAGCTTTAACCATATTAATTCATGAAATTAATACCTTACACTAACAACAAATAATAAATTATAAACAGTATGCATCAGGAACAGGGTTACAAACTTATAAGAGATATAGGCTGTACCGAGACGAGTTGTAATTATATTAGCAGTGCAAGGTCACAAGAGTTTCCAGACGCGGTAGATAGCGATGGCCGTAGTATTTATGAAGAGAAGCTTGCTTCATTTCGCACACAGACGCAGAAGTAGTAGAATGGGTTATAAATACAGGTATGAAAGTTAGTCAATATGCATTTGGTATATGGTACTGAGGAGTATATGGCGAACTGCGAGTTTCACAGCGGTTGTAGAAGGAGTATTATTCGATGAGGCACACAATCAGTCGAAATCTCTTCGGATTTGAACGAAAGATTAGCTAAAAATAGATTCTTCCAGAGAACGACATGAATCGGGAACGAGAGGTACAGATTCCGGACATAGGGAAGATTTTGCTGCGTCATGTACAGGATAATCCAAGTTGGAGTATGCAAGCTGTAACGGACAAAATCGGAGTTTCCTGCTGTAGCAATCTGGAAGATTCTAAGAAAGCTAGAACTCATCTGTAACTTACTCGTCTACAGCCCATCGAGGTATGTTAACCATAACGATTATGCTCCTCGGATTGCTTTCACTATGGTTTCTTGCAACAGTGTGGTTCATTGCTGCATCATACTTCGTGTAAGGGCGGGGGTAAATACCACAGGCGGCACGAAGTCATACAGCAGAAATACCTTTTGCGGTAAATGTTTGGATCTCTATTTAGAGGGATCAACTCATCGATTCTTACCTATTGTCTTTTCGGCGGACCGGTAGCAAGATTTCTGGAGCACGTATTACCATATCATTTGGTTCAGGAATAGTTTTCAGCTTCAATGTGATCTTCATGTAGGTTCCAGAACAATGTGGTCTGCATCTGTTTCAGCCGTAACATTTGTAAGTTTAGATGTTACATTTGACAAACAATGGATTTAGTGTTATCCAGGACAGTTAATATGCTCGATCACCATGCTTATGATACCTTGAATACATTTTCTGGGAGCATATGGAAACATTGGTGTATAACACATCCACTGACAGAGCCGAGGACGTGGTTGCACTCATCGCAGCAGCTGCTAGGAAGCTCTCATACGTATTCGAAATATTCCAGAATATTCGGAATTCGATGCGACGGAGATGTGTGGCCTGCATACCAGCTCGTGGAGGACACTTCGATCAACTTCTTTAAACAATATTACTTTTGTGAATGTATATTTATTATTAAATAAGCCTTAAGAAATGCCCTTTTATTTCTGGTCCGCATGCGCATGTGGTTTCGAATCATCATAGTGCACGCTATCCCTGTCATAAGCTTGTATACCTGGTATTGAGACACCCTGTCCATTAAATTTTAGATTATATAAGATCTTCCAATGGCCGAGCAGATGGGATTACTGAATAGTAAACATTTGTCTTGGATTATAGTCGTAGAAATTGAGTGGACTGATTGCATTGCATTTTCTAAGTCTGACGCGAACCATATTGCTTCATAATGCTTTACTAATAGGTTCCGCTTCAAGGGAAGGAAAATTTTTTGTGCTTTGCCGTCATTAGTTTACCTAACTTCCTAATTTAATATTTCCTATTCTAATTAATGAGCACGGATTTATGGAAATCTATAGAAAGACGGTTAGATTTATAGAAATTTAATATTATGTATCCAAAAGGTTAATATTAAATTGCAATTTGATATCTTTCGCCCAATTGTTCTGGTATTTCATAAGGCATACATAAGACAGAAGAATGCTCTTTTTATTTTCCGCAGTTAAAAATAATAGAACTATTCAAGTGACTACCTTCCTTAGAAGATCACGTCTGAAAGTGACTAGTTTTTATGAGAATACAAATAGATAACAATGCTGAACATCAGAAATAGCCATGCACTATAATGTGTAAAACAATTCCTTGTTCCCAGGTCATTTTGTTATTTTATCATCTACGGGAAAGTAAAATCTTCTAGAACTGGGAAAGGTTCCCTTAGCAAGGATCAGTGCATATTAGTTTATAAGGTATCTTTTCCGCCTTCCTAGCATGTCTTCGTGGTGTAGTGGTTAACTCGCTTGGGGCATATTCCAGAGGTCCGTGGTTCGAGTTCCGGCTACAGCATTGCTCATGTTTCATCTCTCCTGCTTCCAAATAAATCCTAATGACTCTACAGTGGCGCTCGAACTAAAAAAGGTGGTGAGTGATGATTCTCCACCACCAAGATTTGGCGATTGGGCCCCCTAATCCCAGTCGCCCTTTAAAAGGGGGGAGTATATAAGTTATTTCTCTCGCCTTCTTAGCATGCCTTCGTGGTGTAATGCCAGCACACTCGGTGCGTATTCGAGAGGTCCGAGGTTCGAAGCTCGGAGAGGGCATTGCTCATTTTTCATCTCTCCTGCTTTCAAAAAATACCTAATGTTTCTGCAAGTTTTAATTTACTCTTGCAGAACCTGAAGTGCTTTCAGAATTTCCTTTTGTTAAATGCAAGCTACTATTAACTACTGTGAGTGTTAAACTACTAAGTTAAACTACTGTGAAATAAGCTTGGTGTATAAGGAAAGGAAATAAGATGGCCATGTTGGCTTCAAAAATTGTAGATTCGTTAGAGACAATAATTAACTAGTTGAAGGCTGAAAGTTGAGTTTAAAAATCATTATATTTACTTAAAAGGATTCCCGAAAATGTTGAACAAGCCTGTATTAATAGTATAGGAAACAATGTAAATAACTATGAAATAGTCTATTACCTTTTATTTCACGTAAAGCCTCAAAAAAGGCACATGAATTTTAGACCTGTAATTCTCACACTGAGTATTTTGAATAACCTACATTGTGTAGAATTAACAGGCAATTAGCATGTTTGAGAGACAATACAAAAGGTGAGAGAAGCAGTTTTGTTCATTAATTGCAAATGTTCGTAGTTGAATCTGATAACTCCTGAGACTCCTGCCAATTAATTAGCGGTACTAAATGCATCCTGCTAGTGTACTTGAAAAGAGCATGAAAGAAAATGTTATTAATGAAATATTTGGAATTGACTTATTTTCACCATGTCGTAGAAGCAAATAAACAAAAACATATTTTTGTATGTCAGAGTAGACCACTGTTCAGAATGAATGGAAATAGCTCGCTTCCCTGGCGAGAAGCCTTTTCGAAAGGTGTTTCAGAGTTGTCTTTAAATAAATTTGTTTTAAAATACGGGGCTATTGAAATTTTCGAGAGAATCTACGCGAGTCTTAACATTAAGCATTTTGAGACGGAACATTAGTGACCAAATCCAAAACTGCGGAAAAAGTTAATAGGAATATAATCAAAACTGTCTATTCATAACATAAAAACTTATCACATACGCTGCTTTAGCTGTGTCAATAAATGATTTTTGCCTTTACTGTATTTTTGATTCAAAGGAAGACTTGATCAAAAGAACAGAAAAAATCATTAAAGATGAAAAACGATTTTCTATCTTAGCTGCTAATAACTTCAAAGAAAAACTGGTGGAATTTTGCGTGGGTTGCCATAGTAACGACCACTGTAAAAATGTCTATCAGATAAATTTAGACTCATCAACTCGTAATACGTTCTTTAAATCATAACTGTCGTATTCCTATTCTAACTGAAAAGAAGAAAATAAGAGAAATTCCTTGTATATGTAATAGTGCATTAAATTTATTTCCAAAATCTTTTACGATTAAAGCATTAGAGAGAGCTATTTAAATTAAACTCTGATAATTGTCTGATGGCTATATAATATTGCGTCATTTTTATGTTAAAACCTAACCAAAGGCTTAATTTAACAAATATGTTACCACTTATGTATCGCATGCTTTTTAAATGAATGGGACATTTTAATTCCTGTTAGTTTTACAAAGTTGGGAACTACCGAAATAGGTAGTGTTATGACAATTCAAATGTTGCATATTAATGTCAAAATCCTAATTTAAGTATTTTATACTTAACTAGCAATATCATTTCCGCTCGGCGAAGACGCTTTTAGACATTCACGTATTATTCTGACAATAAAAATTATTTAAATGGAAATTAGCGATACAATTTTGCTGGCCAAAGCCAGAAATTCTTACCGGAATGCTGAAATAGCAATTGTATTTGACTTGTAAGGGAATGGAATCTGCTCTAAGGCAATCAGCTTCGAAAAATATGAAAATTGTGTCTTCTGACCCAACATAATAAACTTTATAATATATTTGTTTCTCGATTAATTTTTGTGGATGTTTGAGCGAGGGGTATTGTCTCATTGCACGCTGCGCATGCATATAAATTTGAAATTGTGCGAAAAGAATTATAATTTTTAAATTCATTTGTATAGTAAAATCTTTATTAAACTTTAAATACACAGTTTTGAATTGCGTCATCGATTTTATGCGAGAACCATTATGAAATAACGTAGTATTTCCCGAGTGCAAAGGTAAAACTTTAGCTTTCTTTTCTGCCGCAACGTGAGACAGTTGGCCAGTTTTTCCTTATCCGCATGCTGACTGCCAAGGAGGCTAGAATAGGTAGAGTAAGCATGACATCATAAAAATGAAGCAAGAAAATGTCAACAACGTGACGTCACAACTTATCATGGCCACCATACCGCGTACGGAACATTATATTAAACAAAATTACATTGACTTTGAGACCAACTATCTATTCCGCAGGATCAGAAAAGTGTGTTTAGGCATAATTTGCTTAAAATACCGTTTAAACTTCTATTGGTGTTCTAGGTTTTACATTGTTTTATAGTTACACATTTTCATGTACCTAGATTTTATTGAATATGAAACAGTTATTTGCAATCTTTGTGATTTTTCTATGTACCAAATTTATGTTGTCAGGACTACCGTTCCTTCTAATTAACTTGGGAAACATCCGTGCAATCCTGAGTGGGAACAGGGAGCTTACTCAAGCTACGTTCGTAGTTTCGTGGAATAGACAATTTAAGAAGGGTTAACTTTACGCTTTATTTTTCACAGCGTACAGGCGTTCCCGCACTTCGGGATACAGAGACCAACACTTTCGGTCTAAAACGTAGAAAATAAGAAATTAACTAACTTAATAAGAATTAAACTTAATTGTATTACAGAGACTATTAGCGCAAAGATTGTTTTCTATCACAGGTGTCCAAATACTTATTGGTAGCCAGTGTACTACAATACGCTTATTATACCAGCAGGAACTAAGTTCTGGCCTAAAGGCAGACACGAACTAATTGAAAAGCACGCGTGCAGCAGAAAGGCTCTCTCTCTCTTAGCTAGCAGCCACTTCTTAAATACCTTTTACAGTTTGCAAACTCGTTAGCATAAAAATCCTACTCGCTCTTATTCTGGCCGGAAATGGAAAATAAGAGAGAATAGCAAAGTTTAAAATAAAGTAAACGTTAGTAAAACTTAAAATCCTTATAATATTAAGTATTAAATTTAGAACGGGAGGCTGACAGACATTCAATGCTAACATGCAGACACATCGTAACAAACATTTTAAGGTAACATTTGGACAACACTGACTAGAATGTACGCAAACCTGTAACAGCCGCCATAATAAGTCGTGACGTCATACTGTGACCCGATTCATGGCTTCATTTTTATTGTGCGGGATATACGAAGGTGGTTTACACCATTTATTCTAACCTCAGCATTGAAGCAGAAAGAAATGACTGTTGTTGTATAGCACTGAATTTAGTGCAATTTTTATCATGTTTTAGGGATTACTATAGTGCAAAGGCGACTTTTTGGCTTTGAAAATTACAATTAAGGTTAAAGTTTGTTAGGGCTGAGTGTTCGGTGCATATTCTTGGCAAACATCTTCGTGAAGTAGTTAAAGTCCTGATTTTGAACAGGGAGCTGAATGCAGCTATGTTCTGTGGTAGAATACTGTGATTAAGTGGTAGAATAATTATACGTAAGAAGGATTTAAAATCCTCTTTTATTAAACCACAATTATTTACAGCCACTTCCCAACTCGGGAGGGATACAGAAAATAATGACCGTCACTTGGATCTAAACTGAACAATCAAATAATTTAAACTAAAACTAATTAGAAATTAAGTAGTCGTTGCTCACAGAGCTATGAACGCGAGGTTGGCCTCTAAACTAAATGGTGCGTAGCAAGATTTAACGAATACTAACGCACTTAGAATTACTTCAATAAGTAAGAGCGTAACAGAGCTACGGCTTAGAATTTAAATACTAGCTAGTCAGGCGAACGTTGAGCAGAGTAACAGTGGTCTGAGACTAAAAACTCTCTCACACTGAGAGGTTCCTACCTCTCGCTTAAATATAAACTTGGCTCCATTTCAAATTAGCATAAAGCTGAAACGCGCGAGGTAGAAAAAGTCAAATTAAAATAAAACTTTGTTAGTTTAACTTAACCTTACAAATTGTTTAATTAAAGTTGGCTTACTTTATAGATGTTACTCTTATTTCTGAACGTCTTTCAGAATTCAGCATGATGATGTATTAAACCTGTAATAGTAAGTGAAGCATCACTTGTTTATAAATTTAAAGCATAGCTGAAGAGGAAACAGACGGGCTTTTAAATAACTTAATTCAACCGATATTTCTACTCCGATCGCACTCTGCAGAATAAAACTCTCACGTTTATTGAAAATCATTATTATATATTGGAATTAAATTAAAATTTTATGCTAAGTGATGTTACAGGTAACAAACTGTGAATCGTAAAGCCATAGAAGTTATATGTGCAAGGCTTTTGCGCAGTGGCTGTAATTTTCTGTTTTTCAAGGAAATTATTTCTGTTTCATCATTGAATTTATCTTACTTAAAATTTCATAAAGCCAGTTTGAATTATCGTGTTTACTGGTTTCCCGAATATTTATTAACATGAAAAGCTACGAATTCGATCTAAGTGGGAAATCTTTTGGAATCCTTTGATTTTCTTTTGCAAAACGTTTGGCCCGGCAATCGTTTATAACACGCAATTTATTAATTTCTGGCTTTAAATTACTAAACTCGACACTCAGAAAATTGCAGTTTGAAGCTCGAACATATTAAGGTTTTGTTTTAAATGCCAAACTGAAATATTCCAGTCTGGGTTTGTGAAAAAAAAAGGAATGCTAGGAAATATAAATAGCTGCAAAGAATTTGCAGCTATTTAAATTCATTTAGCTCAATTTAAATAGGCAGTGTTACTCTCCAATTTACCAGTTTACTTGTTAATGGAAGCTGTACAATTTCACATGAAAGAGTAACACGATAAGACTTATTTTTATGAAAATATTATCAGAAATGATAGATCTGGATACCAAGATGTGAAAAAAAACTATTTTTTTTATAATTTTGTGCAATTTTAATGGAAAAAGAAGTCACAGAACTTTTAGGCACTATAAAAATTTATTTCTTTGTAATATTTCCTGAAGAATATAATTAAAAGCCATACATAATATAACATAAAATTTTTAATAATCCAGTTTTTGAAAGCAATCAATACCAGTTTAAATAATGGCTACTAAAGCTTATTTTTTTCTGTCCATGAATGAGTCAGTCAAAATAAATTCTAATACATTCATACTGATTGGCTGCCAGACATTTATAGATAAGCTACTGTATTTCAGTGAAGAATGTATAAGAGTGTATAGTATGAATAGCATATATTTATATCAGTATAGCAAATAAATTATAAATAATTTGTTGTAATTGCAAATCATTAGAATGTGTATCACTGAATGTAATGCTAAGCAAAAGTTCCGAAATGTGAAAATACGTATGCTTAAAATGGTTTTTATTAATCAGAAATATGGTATAAACTTTACATTAAAAAAAGAATTTACAATATTTTACCTTTTTTTCTTATAAGGAATATATTTCTAAAATTTGTAAAATAAAAAAAAAAAGTTGTTATGCCGAGTGAATATTTCGTAGGTGCACATCTGTATCGCCACCCAGGGAGTGGCATATAGAATGGACCAGCGGGCTTCCGGTAATATTTCTGCCATTTTACATGACCCTTGCCGCGCTTTAAGCAAGATGGTTGAAAATGTTTTGCTACGCAATTTCCTGTACAAAATAATTAAATCGTTATGGATTTCTTGTGAAAATTTTCAGTGCAAATCTAGATCAAGTATAAGCATAATTACATATGTAAATAGGAGAAGTTTTATCATTTTTTATTGCAGTCTATATAAAAGATGTTCTATAAAGGGATGGCCAAACTTCAAGACGATGGGAGCCACATGATAGGCTTTATGAACGTTCGAGGGCCGCAAGTCCGAATTTATATCGTTTCAAAAATCGTAAGAGAGGTTTTGAGAATGAAGAAACTTTTGAAGCAAATTAATGAATATGTGATTAACATGATTACATATAAATATGAATAAATACGTCTTATATCTACTGTTTTGTGTTCAGAAGAGTTGAGTCTCAAGAAAATTAAAATTTGTAACCCTTGTACTGGGCAACTAAGCGTTTTTTCTTCAGGGAGAGAAATCAAATATTTTCTTCTGATTTCCTTTATACCCCTTTGTTTATAATTATTGTTGTTTTATTTTAGTAGAAGTAAAATGATAAGAAGACTATTCATTAGTATATAAAATTACATAAAAAATGTTATTTGAGGTAAATTACAAAATAATTATTTAAAAGAAAATTGAGTGTTTTTTTTAAACTCATGAGCCGTCTTAAATTATCCTTTCTAAAAATGAAATTTTCTTATATGATACACGTCAATGCGCACTGCAGAGAAACTGTTATTCGAGAAAGAATATTTTTTTAAAAATAAGCTAATAACTTGTTCAGGCTTTTGCTTAAAAGAGTAATTTTATTTCACCACACAGTTAAGCATAAGGACCAACTTACTGAGGTCATTCGAATCTTTGAATTCTAGCCTATGAGATCGTTAAATATTTTTTCTCAAAATTGTAATAACTCAAAATAACTACTTTTACTGATGCCCAGTATAGAAGAATGCACCAAAAGGTAATATGATTGTAATTTCAGTGGTATTTGAATAATCAGTATCTCTCAGTCATGAGACTGATAGTCAGTCTGACTGATAGTATTTCAGCTTGGGAACCAACGGAATCTGCTAGAATTTTTTAGTAATCAATATATTGTGCAACTTTGAAAATTCTGGAATGGTCCTGATAATTTTGGGTATAGAAAACGAAGTTCATGCGCAACACTAAAAATTCTCGAAACTATCTCTCGAATCATCCCCATAACTTTGGACATAGATAACGAATCATCATTGAAAATTCTTGAAACTGTCTCTCAAATTGTCCTGATAATTTTGAACACAGATAACGAAGTTCCTGCGCATCATTGAAAATTCTCGAAACCACCTCTTGAATCTTTACGATAATTCTGGATATACATAACCTATCACTAATAAATTTAGTAGTTTATGCCGGGCTACACAAATGCTTCGTCGAGTACATATTCCATCTGTCTACCAGCCGAACTCTTAAGCCTAGCTGTTTAAATTTGAGCTGTTTTTCATATACATGGCAAATTAAAACTAATGTTACAGAAAAAAATCATATGTGCCACTACCATAATCAATTTATTTCCAAATGCAGATATAACATGAACGCACAACTCTTTACCATTCTGTGAACGCGGATAGATGTTCTCTGTGGACGCCTTTTGTAACTGTCTCGTCTTGCACTGAAATTATAAAATTATAAAGGGGCCTGCGAACAAATTAGTAACTCAGCTTATGCTCATAATTCTGAGTTTCATAATTCTGAGTTTTAAGCATAATTACACATGTAATTATGCTTATACTTAAACATTTTGACTAGAATTTAAATTTTTGTCAAACCAGGGATTCTTCCCACGATTCCAAATAGTATTTCAGCATGCACAACAATTGGTGAAATAAATTATGATCTCTGTCTAGGATTACCAAGGAATTATAACGAAAGATAGAGTTTCATAAGGGAAAAGTGTTCATGAAACATATTATTATGAATGGTTGCGAAATCTGTGAAGCAATGGCATAAAAATGCCTGACGTACTTAGGGATAGGAAATTAATTTTGAAGTAGTTCCGCAGAAAACCAAAAATACCTCCAAACCACCAACCACTCCATCAAAAATAAAATCCCCGTAAAATTATTCCACAGATTAAATGAGCTCTCTATGCATTGCAAAGCGAAACAGGTTTCTTCAGTATATACTCACGCAATAAAATAAAAAGTATAAATAAAATAAAAGTACGAAAAAAAGTAGTTACCTACAACGAAATAGCAAATCTTCCAGGTGGATCACGCCTGTTGTGAATGGGATCACGCCTGTTGTGAATGGGATCCCACCGGGATGTAAGCAGATATTGCCTGACGTAAAATTAACTGGAGAGAAAAAATATCAAGTTGAATAATTAAATAAAAATATTAGCATTGCGTTTTAGATTGACTTTGTATTAGTGTATTCCGATGACCATTACCTGTTTGAAAAGTAACACAATCGGAATAGTAATTACTAGAAATGGAACTATTTGTAATTTTACGTATTGGTTGCTCTGACGATAAGCCAGCAATGAACAGTTTGAAATCTATCGAATGTCTACATTCATAATATCAGAAATTAAATAAAGTGGATAATAAAGATTAGCAAAGAAAAGAATAATAATTAATAAATAAAAGTGGCACTGCATGATTTATATTTCAAATGCCATTTGTATTAAAAAATTAAATTATATTTATTCAAAACAAGTCGCATTTCAGACGGCAAAAGATCGCAAGTAGCTCGGGAGCCGCAGTTTGACCATGTGTGTTCTATAATAACAGCCAAAGCACAGTTTTATTCAAAGTGAACTTTCTAATTTGCGTTCCTACAAATTCAGTACGTTAAATTTCACATTAATAACTGTTCACTGTTAAATTTGTTGCCTGCACAAGAAATACTCTTCAAACAGAATGAAGTTATCTTATTCAAAACGACTATCTTTAATTTATTCATATATAACTTTTAATGCTAATAGTACGTATAATAAAATCATTAATAATGTATATTGTTACGAAATGTCCAGGCGCGGTAAGATAGCTTCTCCGCAAAGCAGGTTAGAAGTTGCCAGAAAATGGCGAGGGAAGGCAGGGTTGCCACACTTGGCGAAAAATCGCCCATTTGGCGACAAAATTGACGAAATGCTATAGACGCATGGATAACCTTCTGGAACGCATTCTTACTGGTTTAGCCCAGAATGTTCTCGAACATAAGCCAAAAACTATATAAACCCTGCTGGTACGCGGACAGTCGAGTCAGTGCGGAGTGAGTGCAGAGTTAGTGCCTAGTCTACCGAGTTCAGAGCCAGTTAGTGAGCAAGTGTCTCGTAGTCTAGTGCCGAGTTGGTCGTCGAGTGCATCGAGCGAGTCTCTTAGTGTATTGCTAGGCAGTGCATCGTCGAGTTTTATTTTAGAGTATGTTGAGCTTCGAGAACGACCGAGCCGAGCCGGGAGCTGTGCTCTAGTGTATCGTCGAGTGTATCGCAAGTTGTAGCGTGGAGAGTCTCGAGAGTACGTAAAGTTCCGAGAACGACTGAGAAGAGTCGAGAATTGTACTTTGCTGTGAAGCCGTCTTCACCGTTATAGCCTGATAGCCTGAAGGCTGTGTCGCTGATTGCCTCAGCGTGTTTATAGTAGTTCTTCGATGACTGTAAAAGTGTTTTTGGAGCTGTCTTGAAAAATACTGGCCAGCAAAGTGTGTTTTGATACTTCATCGAGTGTCGTCGTCGTCGTTATTCACTCCAAATCCGCGAGCCTTTCAACGTACGTACGAAAAAAAAGGAAGAAAAACGTAACAATATTTTGAATCTTACACTTTCAAAATCAAAGGAATGCAAGCATTGAGGTAAGAAAATACCAGATTAATTGTAACACTTCCATTTATTCTCCCCTCAATAAAAAATTATGCACTTGAATTGTCTTAGTTCACAGGCGTTAGTAAATGCATGAAATTCGATGCTAATTGTAGACTGAGTTATTTTTCGATATATAGAGCGATGATATGCCATGAACATTAATCCGAATATCAATGCGTGATAAGTTTCTCAAAAGTAAAGTGCTGTCGATTAAATAAACTTATAAAATGTGTTCTATTAAAATGGTAGCAGGATTTATATACGCTATACATTTATAACTGTTAAAGAAATGCAAAATATAACGTAAAGAACAGCACGCGTTCATATGCACAGTTTCAAAGATTCAGCATCACAATAGCAATAGAAGATCATCGGTCCGTTTTGTTTAAACCTTTCCCTCAGTGGCGATATCGATGTGCACTTGTGAATTATGCATGCTGAGTCAAATGGTAATAATTTGCTGTAGATTTACAGAGATTCAAGGTTCAAGAAAAGAATCGTCAATAATCCACTTTGCATTTTATACAGAATACAATATCGTAATGGTGTTAAACATTATTTTAAGCGACATTCAAATTGCTATTTCAAAATGTAATACAATACGAAATTCTTGCAGATTTACAAAGAGCCAACGTTCAAGAAAAGAGTCGTTAGCAATCCATTATGTATTTTATATATAGTATTATAACGGTGTTTATTGTTATACATAATAATATATAATGGTGTTCGTGGATAATAATTCATTTCTCATATTATGCTTTGTAGAATCGTTCTCTTGTTACAAGAAATTGACCATTCCAGAATTCGGAAAATACGTGTAAAATGAATTACAGTGTGAAGAATATGCACAATTTTGTTTTAGCCCAAAGGGGCATTAGACCCAAAGGGCTATTAGTCTCAAAACGGCATTTTGCGTCGTTTCACTTTCTGCGTTGGTTCATTTTCAAATTGTTGCCACCAAATATTATCGCCATGTATTGTAATTAAAGAAACTAAATGCTTAAGAATCTGCATGAATGCATGAATGTTTCTCGAATTATGAAAAATAACGGTATCTAGAGCCATCAAATTTTGAATAATGGTAGTTCTCGAACCGAACATGGGCACTTGAAGAAAGCCCCAAATTTTGAATTTTGAATTTGTTTTATTACCTGTTTCAAATTTTATAAAAATTTAACGAACTTTTGATTAACAAACTCAACAATTTCAAAGCGAGCAATGGCAACACTTTACGGAAAAAAAAATTTTTATCTCAGGCGCGCGAGATTCTGTTTCCGAAGTTCTGAAGATATGTTGTTTTTAAATATTTTGTGATATTGCTGTTGAATCAAATTTTATGCAAAGTTTAAGTGCAAAAAACATGATATTTAATAAATAAAAGTAACACACTAAACATTAAAAAAAGTCCTTCTGGGCGTAATATAAAATCTGAAAGCTTTGACATTTTCCCCCCTCCTTTTTTTTAAGAGAGAAACATCAAAACGTTGTATTTCGTTTCTTAACTTGTTGAATATTTATAAATTAAGTAGTGACATTTTTTGGTAGATGGAAATTTTTAAATAGACTAAAAAAGAAAAAAAAATATTGAAAATGCAATTTGAAATGTTTATATTTCAATAATGCTTCAAAAATGTTTATCATTAAAACTTTTAAAAAATGAAAAAATTAAAGAGATAAAAAAATGCAAAATTTAATCGCAATTTGTAAAGACTATTGGCTATATTACAAAATAAACATATTTTAATTTATATCAATTAAATGCAGTACTAGAAATTTAAAATGTAGCTTTAAATTTTAAAGAATAATTGTTATTTTTAAATCGCTTTATTTGTTAATCAGTGACATGTTGGTTAAATATTAAAGTAATATAATGATTAAATTTGAAGATTTTATGCTCTACCGGATGACAATATACCGACAATCCGCTCTGCGAAAAGGCATGGGAAAGATAAATTCTAGGTCTTATACTACACTCATGTCCATAAATTAAGGATAATTCGGAGTCACGCGGAAATCGAACTCTAAAATAAATATATCACCTGTAAAATCACTACACACATCTTCAAGAATCATAGGCAAATTTCAGGAAGTAACCAGATGACACCGATCGTACGTCACAATGACGAGAGTGTAAGAGAGTGATATATAAGGAATACAGGCAAAGAAGTAAAATTGTTCGCAGGCGCTTTATAAGCATTTCAGTGCAATAACCGAA
>KK121383.1:661032-730675 GCA_000611955.2 Stegodyphus mimosarum | reverse complement strand
CTGCGGTTAGCCTGGAGTGGAGAGCATGCATTGTGGACACTGCAACAGTGGGCTTGTGTGATGTTTTCCGACGAGTCCAGGTTTAGCTTGCAGTCTGATTCTCGCCGCACTTTCATATGGAGAGCTCCAGATACCCGTTACCACCAAAGAGACATCATTGAACGACACCGTTACGGTGATGCAGGAGTGCTCGTTTGGAGTGCTCGTGGTGCAGGAGTATTCTGGGTTCCAGAACTGACCTGCATGTTCAAATTGGAACCATGACAAGCCAAATCTATCCGGCGTCATTCTGGAACAACATGTACGTTTGTTTCGGGGCGCCAAGGGCGCACAATTTGTGTTTATGGATGACAACGCCCGTCCTCACCGTGCAAACATCGTAAGCGAATGCCTTCAATCGGAGGATATCACCCGTATGGACTGCCCAGCATTCTCACCGGACTTGAATCCAGTACAGCACGTGTGGGACATGCTTCGCCGACGAGTTACAGCCCGTCAACCTCCTCCTACATGTCTACCGGAACTTTGGAGAGCATTGCTTTTTGAGTGGGGTAATATTTCCCAAGATCAGATCGATAATTTGATACTCAGCATGCCTAAGTATTGTACGGACTGTATTGCATCGTCTAGGACAGTGCTCCGCAAAGGGTGTGCCGCGGCACACTGGTGTGCCATGAGTAATATATAGGTGTGCCGCAATCAAATACATGCATTTGACATTTTGCAATTTTTTATCATGTATTTAATACACAATGACAATTTTTTTTCCTTAATAATGTCTATTTTATATCTTTTTATATATTTCACTGTTGTGTGGTTGTGTGTGTGATTGTAAGTGTGTCAGCATTTGAATTATTTCGGCACTTCCTTGATAACTTGGAACTCAAAAATATATAACTTTTTTTTAAACATAAATTTAAACGAAATATATTGGTTTCAGACCATTTTAATTAAAAATAATAGCTCTAAAACTGTTTTTTTAAAAATTTGAAATAAACCAATCAAATTGAAGAATTTTTGTTTTTAAATTTAAAAAAAATTTCGATTATTATGATAATTATTATGATTGCATATAAATAAATATGTTATGGTTTTATAATTGTAATTTTTCAAATTAAAAACAAAAATTTATTGAAAATTTTGTGTATAAATCAATACATATATACATTAGCTTTTGGTGTGCCACGAAATTCCAGAAAGATTTTTTGTGCGTCGCAGGTGAGAAAAGGTTGCGGATCATTGGTCTAGGAGATATACAATGTATTAACAATCATAACAGCCATGTAATATTGTTTTTTTGTAAATAGGTTTTTATTGTAATTTGCTCCAGGGAGAAAAAATCGCTAATTTTTTTAATAATATCAAACGTATAGCATCTTTTTTTGCTCTTTACCTTTTGTTTAATAAATAAGCTTTACAAATAAGTCAAATTTGTTTTGCTTCTAACTCTTCCTTTGCCTGATTTTGCATTATCCTTAATTTATGGACATGAGTGTACTTGCACAATAGCAAAATTTTGCACTGATCGTACATGTGCTGAGCAATTATAATATGTCTCGGTCAAGGTGTCAAAAATAAAAAATACATATATAAAAAAAGAGACTCTGAAAGGTTTCAGATTTTAAATTACGTCCAAAGGGGCGTTTTTTAAACATTTTGTGTGTTACCTTTATTTATTAAATATCATGTTCTTCGCACTTAAACCATAAAATTCAGTTCAAGAGCAATATCGTAAAATAATTTTAAATTGAGTGTATCTTTAGAATTTGCGATACAGAGTTTCGCGCGTTGGAGATAAAAATGTTTTTTCTGTACAAGGTTACCATTGCTCGTTTTAAAATCCTTCAGTTTGTTACTAAAAAATTCGTTAATGTTTTACAAAATATGAAATCGATAATAAAACAAATTCCAAATTTCAAATTTGGCCTTCCAGATGCCCAAATTTGACTCTAGGTACCGTTATTTTATCACAGTGCGAGAAACATACATACATGTATGCAGATTCTTTATTATTTAATTTCTTTAAATATAGTACAGGGCGATAATACCTGGTGGCAATAATTTGAAAAGTGAAACAACGCAAAATCCAAAACGAAATTAATGTATTCCTTATGGGAAAATTGCTCCTTTGGACTAAAAATATAATTAAAAACGTATACATAACGTAATAAATAAATGAATCTAAAGCAAGTACGATTTGACTGGAAAACGCCACATGATCTCCAGATGTATCTGACTCCATATTGGTGGAAGAAAGATCAGTAGGTCATACGGAGAAAAGAAAATTACCATCTGTTTACAGTCGAAAATTCTTCCACAGTTGAAAACTGATGGCATAACTTAAATTTTGTCATTTCTTATCTTATCTGTCCAGTATGTAATTTCCATAATAAGAAAAACATGTTTTATGCACCTGTTGGTTTTTGCTGTCTTGTGATGGTTTTCGTACCTCTAGACGACAGCAATTACCATATTATGTTATGATATTATCTTTGGCATGATCTCTTTACAGATGGGCTAGTTTAAAATAAGAGCCTGGAATACAAACTTATTATTTATTACTAATTGTAAATTTATAGTAATTAAAACTTTTTTCTAACTATTTTAAAAGAAATACATGAATCTGAAAAGCAAACTTGTAGTAACTCCCATCTGTAGAATACGGAATTTATTTGTCGTAATTAAGTCTAAAGAATTATCGGTTACTTCAAGGAAAAATAACTAGCCAAGAATTATTATATTAACTGTAAATTAAAATGTTAAATTACTTCACTTTTTACTTCTTTGTACAAAGTAAAGGAAGCATTGTAATAACGAAAAATTTCGAGTACCATACTTCAACGAAAATATCCATTTTGACAGCTGTCGAATGCAATTTAACGATGTTTTTGCGTGACATCTGTACCTAAGTATAGAGTAAAGGATTCTATTTCCTCAAACGAATTATAAAACTTATTTAAAATGGATTCAGAAGAGAATTTTTCCTCGTGTCTGTGCGTACGTACGTATGTATGCATGTATCTCGTATAACTCAATAACGAGTAGCTTTAGAACGTTGAAATTTTGTATGTATGACTGCTATAATGTGTAGATGTGCACCTGCCTTTCTTGTTGCTATCGGCCTCACCAAAAGTATATATATGTAGATAGATACCTACTCTGCTATTCAGCTCAGTGAGCTCAGTTTTTCTATTTTTTTATTCTTATATGTTGGCAAATTGCGCATTCTTTGGTTTAAAAATGACTGAATTATGTTATTCTTATCTTCAGGTTAAGGTTTTTATGCCTTTAGTAAATCTACATGCCATATTTGTAGATTTATGGAAAATTTAAACGTTGTTTAAGTGCGGCTATGTCTAATTATTTTTACCATAGTAGCCACCTTTGTTTACATTTGAAACATAGGAGAATAGTGAATTTGTTGTCAATCTACAGAAACTAAGCTTTGCAACAACAAAGATAACGCCTTCTTTTATTATTGCGAATTAAATCATGCTTAATCCATTCTGGAATTCAAGGAAATAAGTGTTTAAGATTTAGTTCGTAATTGTTAACATAGATATTTTGAGTTTGCATGTATTTTTGCCTTATTGCGAAGGGAGAACTGAATTAATTGAATGAGAAATACTGTTTCTTTCTTTCTGTTTTTTGGTTTAATTTTTTTATACATCATTTGAGACTTAATGATAGTATTTAAATAGAAGATGTGGCAACGATTAGATAATTCTTCAGATTATATACATACATTTTGTGCATTCTGAGTTGTAAAATAAATGAGATGTAACTCTGTTAAGTGATCCTAGCGACAGAATGTCGTTGTGGTAAACAAATACAGTAAATTTTAGAAAATGCATTTATTCTGTTGTGGTTTGTGCGCTATGGACGAAGTAGATTTAATTCAATCCAATAAGTTTAAATGAAATGCAAAAAAAAAAATTAATTTAACATTCCATACAAGGAAATCATGTGGTGTTTTCATCTGAATTTTTTACTTTTGTGATAGCTGGTTGCATTTTGATAATTATTTTTAGATATTATCTCATTTTTACCGTAACATAGTAACTAAAATAATTACTTAATTCTGTTTATTCTTCTTGTTATTAACAAAATGGAGGTTGCGACTTACCATGAATACTAACAAGTTATAAAATAAATGAATAATGCAAAGCAACTACTTTTTTCTGCGAATTGAAAGAATGCGCAGAAAGGAGCTACAATTACATATGGCGCGCAGTAAAATCTTAAAATTCTAACCTAAAAGCGTTTAAATGGTAAGAGAGCTACTGAGTCCCTTTCAGTTGGCATTTAGATATACTGAAACCTGAAAAAAAGAACTATCATTTATGAAACTATTACGAGAGTGGCATTTTATTACATATTCCAGAAAATCTTTTAAAATGGAATAGAAAGATATTTAATAGCAGTGACAATATGTCATTAACTGGATCAGATAAGTAAATAATGAAGTTAACGAATCATATAACTAATAACAGTGTCTGCAATCCTTTCAGATAGTTTAGCCATGTAAATAATAAGATGTTATTAATAAAATAAGATTTTGTTTGCTTTATGCATCCGTCATTTTTCCTGCATTATTGCATATTTTATTTGATTACAAAATTCCTCATTGAATAGAAAATTTAACTTAACAAAAGGTTTCTACGTTTGCGAGCGAAACTCGTTAAAATACAAGCATTTTTGACTAAAAACAGAACAGCTACAAATTTAGCATCGCCTTTTTCTTAACTAATATGTTATTACTAATCAGCAAAAAGAGCAACTTGTGTTTTGAAACTCCTCCTTAAATTTGTTTTCTAAAGACTAAAGGAAAGTCAAATAACATGAAAAAATGAGCATACCTCAGCAATTATTTCTCGTAAAAAGTGTGAAATATTTTAACTATAATGCGGTAAAGAATATTTTACTAAATCTAAATATTTGTTCTATGAATCTTTTATGAAAACATAAATTGCATTTTTATAAAAGTCTCCAAACCCACAGTATTTATGACTGCCTTCATTAAATTCGGCGCGTTTAAGAAACTCTGAGTTAAGTATACTTGAATTTAAACAAATTTTAAAAATAAAAAAACTGAAAGCTTTCAGATTTTATATTACGCCCAGAGGGGTTATAAAATGAATGAGATGTAACGCTTAACCTAGCGCCAGAGTGTCGCTATGGTAAATAAGCATAGTGAATTTTAAAAAGTGCATTTAATCTATTGTGGTTTATGCGCCTTTTACGAAGTTGATTTAATTCAATTCAATAAGTTTAAATGAAATGCAGGAAACATGTTTGTAATTTAATATTCTGTACAAGGAAATCATGTGGTACACACATTAGATTTTTTTATTTACACATACTTACATGTTTCGAGAGCATTTGGACTAACGCCACTTGGGGCTAAAAATATTTAAAAACAGCATATATATATATATATAGAAATTTCTGACAGATAGTCTCGAGCGCTGGAGATAAAAATGTACACTTTAGCAAAAAATCGAAGCACCAAGAAGGACTTTTGCGAACGCTATGAAATTTGGTACGCAAAAACATCGTTATCAAATATGCAAATGATCAAAGTTTCAAGGCAAATGAACAGGAACTGCGATCATAGCGAGCATTTCTAGTGCGCAATTCGCAGATTATAAAACAGTAACAGAGGCGGAAAATTTATCTTTTTTTTGTTGCTGCCATTGTAATTCCGTAAAGAAGCAACTAAAGATGCTATTACGATGATATTGAAGACCTTACAGACAACTAAACGACTTCGAACGTGGTCGCATTTTAGGGTTGCGTGAAGGTGGGTGCTCATACCGAGCAATAGACCGCCACCTGCAGCGTTCAGACACTGGTGTGCAAAGATGTTGGCAGCAATGGTTACTACAAGGAAATTGCCAACGAAATGAAGGCTTTGGATAGCCAAGGAGCACAAAATGCGAGGCAAGAGAGGATGATTGTTCGCCAGGCCTGAACCGCCCCAGCGGTATCATTGTCGACTATTTAATGCATTACAGCCATATCTATACCTCCCGTGATACCATCCATCATCTCACGGCGCTTGTCTGAGGCGGGGTTACGCTCACAGAGGCTTTTAAGACGTTTGCCTTTGAACCCACAACATCGGCGGAGTCGTCTGGAGTGGTGTCGCAGCCGATCATCATGGCTGCCATCAGACTGGCATCGTATAGTGTTAAACGATGAATCCCGCTTCACTCTTGAAGCAGACGACTCTGGAGAGGATAAGCCCAGCGGTCCCAATCAGACTTTGTTTTACAATGGCATACAGCCTTAACCCCTGGTGTGATGGTCTGGGGCGCTATTTCTTATGACAGCAGGTCATCTTTTGCCATTTTCCATACATCCTTAACAGCTCAACGATATGTTGATACCATCCTGCGGCCGGTTGCATTACCCTTCATGGCACGTCATTCTGGAGCTATTTTCCAACGCGATAATGCCAGGCCACATAGCTCTCGCATATCTCTCGACTGTCTCCGGGCGGTTAATACACTTTCTTGGCCAGCAAGGTCACGAGATCTTTCACCAATCGAGCACGTCTGGGACATGGTAGGCCACCAGATTCGGGCACCACAAAATATCGCAGATCTGGAACAACAACTGATGAATGCCTGGTAGACTGTGTCGCAGGATGACATTAGGAACCTCTACCACTCCTTGCCTCGACGAATTGAAGCATGCATCGCCGCGAGGGCCGGTTCGACCAACTACTAATTTGAACACTCAATGAGAGATTGTGAGCCGTGAACAGGTACTATGATCTTGATTTTTTAATCATTTTATTATCTGTGTGTGAGCTATACACATATTCAATTTCATCAAAAACAACCTCTCCCTTTATGGTGCTTCGATGATTTTCCCAAAGAGTGTATTTTATTCTGCACAGTGTGTTGTCACAACTCTCTTTAAAATCGTAGAGGTTCTTTGTTTACGTTATTCTAAATTTGATGGCTCTAGGTATCGTTGATTTTTTTTCCTATACAAGAAACATACACATATTGATGCAGATTCTTCGTTATTAAATTTAACTATAATACTAGGCGATAATATTTGGTGGCAACAATTTAAAAAGTGAACCGAACATTTATAGTAAATCAACGAAAATGCAAAACGAAATTTGCAAAACGTCCGTTTGGTCAAGATACTCCTTTGAACTAAAAAAATGTGCAGATTCTTCTATTCAGCGTTTATAGTAATTCACCGCAAAATACCGTTTCGAGTCTAATAGCCCTTCTGGTCTAACGCCACTTTGTGCTAATAAGTAAAGTTGTTTGTACATTTATTTGAACTAGCAACAGTTTGGTTGTTTGGATATTCTAAAACATACGAGGGTTATCTGAGTACGGAAGGATGACTTCGTGGAGGATGTTTTTTGGTAAAATACTCGTAGGTCGTATTTGATCTAGAGACAGTGAAAACCCTTTTGCAGTATTTTGTTTTTGTTTCAAGGATCCTGAGAAAGCATGAAATGGATAACTTGCCTGGAACAGACACTTCCGTAAAGAACTTCTAATGGAAAATGCATCGTATTCTTGCCACAATTAGAGAATACCGTGAAAAAACTATGAAACCAAACCCTTTGCCGCCTTTGAACTCAGAAGAAACTACCAATATTCAGATCTCTCTACTCGTAGAATAGGTTAGGTCAGCAGTTCTCAACATTTTGACTAACGCGTACCATCAAACAAAAACTGAAAACCTTAGTACTATCACCACAATTCACGATGATTTCTAAATTTCTAAGTAGGAATATTAAATAAGTATATTTTGTCATTTCCACAACCTATTAGCTATTTGTGTTAAAGGGAAACACGTAAAAACCTACTAGATTAAAAATTGATTTCCATTTTAATTATCAAAATTTAAGTTATAATACATCCACTTCCAAAAGTTAAGCACGGAGAGGAAAATGCTAATTTGCGGAAGCCAATCAGAATTGAAGAGGATGCAATTCGCTGCAGAGGTAGATGGAAGCATGCAAATATGTTAGGCAACAGCCAATCGCGCTTTCATGTCAAGAAATATGAAAAAAAGGCAGTGTTATAAGAAGCCAGCTTTATGAAGGGTTACAGAAGTTGATTGTAAGTGCTGATAGAAGGTGTTTAAAACTTTCGTACAATTTGTTTTCAAGACATGCGTGTTTCTATGACTTGCAGAAGACGAATGGAAGATTCTGAGCGCTGGCGTGCTGTGGGGCGCATTGAAGCACAACAGCCGATCACAGATGCTGCTCTTTTCTTCGGCGTTCATCATTCTGTAATTTCACGCTTATGGAAACAATTCCAAACCACACACAGTATTGTCCGAAGGCCCGAAGCCGGTCGCTCAAGGGTTAAAATCCCCGCGGAAAATCGATATATTGCTATTGTAGCCAAGCAGAATCGCAGATCGACCTCCAAACGTGTGACATCTGTGGTTACAGCGTTCATTGGTAAGGCAATATCTGCAGTTACTGTACGCCGAAGATTACATATGAGTGGACTGTACACCCAGGTACCTCGAGTTTGTGTTCCTCTATCCGTCCAATCAAGAGGGGCACGATTACAGTGGTGCCGGGAACATGTCAGTTGGAATGTGTCTGACTGGGGCAATGTCATGTTTCCTGAGGAGTCAAGTTTTGCTCTGGAGCCAGATGACAAGCGTATAAGGATATGACGTGAAGAACGAACACGCAATCAGTCCCAAAACATCACCGAACATCACGCATTTCGAGGCGGAAGCATTATGGTGTGGGCAGGGATTCCATTAGGATATCGCACCGACCTGCACATCTTTAAACGGGATTCTTTGACGGCTGTCCGGTATCGAGATGAAGTCCTAGAACACATTGTGAGAGTGTACACTGCCGCACTTAGCCCTACTTTTGTTTTAATGGACGATAACGCACGTCCTCCTAGAGCTGATATCGTCGATGACTACCTGGAGAGTGAAGAGATTGCGCGTATGGCGTGGCCAGCATATTCACCTGACCTTAATCCCATTGAAAATCTTTGGGATGCTCTCGGCCGTGCTGTATCTTGACGTTTTCCACCTCCAGCCACTCTTATTGAGCTGGAAACTACTTTACAAGAAGAATGGCGATTGCTTAATTCGGCGGTGGTCGACCACCTAATTGAAAGCATGTCACAAGGTGTAAACTTTATGTACAGATGAGGGGGATCACATACCCTATTAATGTTCTTTGTTTCATTTTATGTTGTTTATTTTCCCTTTATACATAATTCTGTTTAAGTCTCCAGTACGTCATTATCTGATAACTTACAATAATTTAATATTGTTTTTATTTCTGTATATAATTATTGATTTTGTTTTATGCATAAACATATATGCTACGTTCTTGCCGAATTTTGTGTAAATCGAAGCAGTATTTGTTGATTTTTTTGCATTTTACATTTTGGTACTTAACTTGGTACTTAGTGTAAAATTCGGGCCTGTTTAAGACAAATCAATTTCTCTATGTCTGGTCCTATTTCATTCAACTTTAACCGCATATTACGATCAACTTTTAATTTTGGTCTGTATGCATTTTTCAAATATAACATGAAACAAAATCCTTGTTCACACAAACATTTTGTGCAAAAAGAGAATACAAATTTGATAGCTTTACTTGAAATGCGTTTAAATTATTTTTTTCGGTTCAGTTAAAAGTTAACAAGTATATCATTTTGGAAATCTTCCGTTAGAGTCTCATCACAGGAAATTTCTATCGGTTGTTCTTTTTCTTTACGTGATTTTTGAATTTAATAGTTAAAAATACTTTGTTTTATTGCGTACCATCTATTTTTCTCTTGCGTGTCACCAGTGGTACGCATACCACCGGTTGAGAATCGCTGGATTAAGTTATTCGAATATGGCAAAGCACTTATCTACCTAAGGAAAGGAATGTCTTCATAAAAAAAACTTTGAGAGAAATTGGTTCGTATTCACGTTACACATGGGGAAAACCACGAAAATCTATATCATGTACGATAACGAACCCATGACGAATTACCAATATTCAACGGTTTTAACCACTCAATCTCTTATAAGGCCATCTACTGATAAAAACAGACGGTATATTAAATTTTTACACGTGTTGAGTTATTGTTTAAATTTAAATTAAATTTATTTTTATTTAAATTTTTCAACATATCTATGCTTCTAACTAGTATAATTGAATACACAGATCTCTTAAAATTATATTTTATCGCTTTACAGTGCTATTATCATGTAAAAATCTAAATGAAAATTTAAGATAGATTCGTTCCCTCTCGCTGCCCATATTTATATTTGTAGCTTGGTCTTTTGAAACGTTTGACCCAGAAAGATATACAGATATTTTAAAGATTAATAGCTGAAGATTCCTCTGTGATAAGAATCACAGAATGATTAAGGGTAAATTTTCCATACTGTGAAATATTAATAAATACAGTTATTTGAATTTATGAGGATTCGTGAAATCTTTCTTAGTTGAAATGACTACTTGAAATTTTAACATTTTGCATTACGAATATAAAACGTTGCGCACAAAAAAGGAAATTTTCAGCTTTTTCGGTAATAAAAGTGGTAAAACAAAGATTTTACTTTTAGCTCTAAGAGAAAGAGAGAGTCTCCAGTATTCAGATATTTTGCTACATTTCAGCCACAAAAGCCAAAATTTCTAAGGATTTTTTTTTAAGAAAAGAATGTAAGATATCATTATCGAATATCCTATATAATTATTTCATTATCTTTAAATATAGAAGTAAAAATACTATTAAATTAATTTACAATAATAAGTTACGTAATTAAAATAATCAAGCTTTTCGCGACTTACTTTAACACTAGGAAGATTGAAAGTGAGTAATAGATAATTCCAATCATTAAGGATACGAAAGGTCTCACTCGAACAGCCACTTTGACGTTTTCGATGTCCGGCATCCTGTTGCGCTTTTCTTTGAGTTGCTGCTGACGGCTCCCCATGTCGTCCCGGACCATTGGGCCTGATTGCAAATGAGGGGGTCCGGACCTGAAGTAAACGAACACTTTTGTTTGAGGGCCAATTGTCCGGCGTCACCATGGGAACAACTAGCAGGCCATCGATCTTGACCACCGTAGTTCTGGAAACAGTTTCTTCGATTCGATTGACCAGTGTCCGTCGATTGACTAGCGGCCGAGAGGAAGATTGTTTATTCTCGTCGCCTGCCGTAGGTTTGCGTGTCAGTTAATGCTTGGGTGGTTTTTCGTTGTCTTTTAGTTTGGAGGTTTTTTTGCGGTAGTACGCGAGATTAGATCCAGTGCCCAAGGTTTCAAGTTTTTTTTTTTCCCACCTATCACAAAGTTGTTTTGCAGAGTTCTTTTAATTAGACCACCAAGCTCACGAGTTCTGTTTTATTTATGATTTCAGAGTACGAAGTCCAGTGAATAAGCATTGTAATGATGGCAAAAGAAGGTCTGGGTTGTTAAGTATTCGATTTGGATCTATTATCACAAAATGAATGATTAAAATAAATGCTTTAAATGCGGTGCGTATTTTTTTCTTTTTGAAAGTAACAGGATTACTGCGCGAAATTGTCAAGTCTGGTTGACTTTTCATGTTTGGATTGGACTAATTCATTATTTTACATATTAATTTTGTGACGTTTTCAAATGGAAGACGTGAACTATTTAGAAAATTTTTTATTGGAAAGAAGTTTTTGTATAAATGCGATTCCAGACAAATTGATTTAACACTTAACGGTAAAAAATATTTTCTCCGTCAAGTGTTATCTTCAGTTCACAAAAGATAAACAGTATAGAATCTTAATTTTGGACATAATAAATAATGGTCATAAGACACGAATATTTGCATTCGTCGCTTTTTAAAACGTCTGCTTTTATACCTTTATGATTCAATTTTTAAACTACCTGATTATTTTAAAACTGTTATGGAATATTTTGAGCAGTATGAAAAAGCATCCAGTTTGTATCACTAAAAATAAATTTTTTTGTATTATGCATTTCATTCATTTTTTTGTATATTGCAATTCTTTTTTTTCTCCTATTTATGAATGATATGAAAAAACATCCAGTTTGTACCATTAAAAATCAAACCAATTTTAATTTTTTTGTATTTCGCGAAGGGTTATTCTTTTTTCTTCCAAGTGGCTGTGACTTGTGTTAAGAAGTGTTTGTTTATCGTACTTTCGTATGATATTAATACAACTTGTTCGGTATTGATCGTAATTGATTTCGATTGAAAATGTTTGTGACAACGTATGCTTTTGGCATCAAACAACTACGTAATTGTTTTAAGCAAACTTTTGGCGCTTGAGATAATTATGCAATTATTAAATTTTTCAAATGCTTAATGTAATTATTAACTGTTCAATATAGGCAAAAAATGAAATTTTAAACTTACCTTACTGCATGATAATCATACTAAATAAATAAAATTTGTTTTTGAAGGAAAAAATGGTTATACTTTGAGAAAGGCTTAAACATTATATAAGGTACTTTATTTATTCTTTTGTAAAATGAAATTACAAATTGTTTAACAATATTCTATAGGCAATTCCTGTAGAATGACTTTAGATGTTTGGTAATATATTTTTCACTATAATTAGAAAATGTCAGGATTTTATAATTATAAACTGTACACAAAGCAGTGTTACTGACCGCGTATCCCCACGTATAACTCGCACCTATAACTTCAAATTACATTTCTTAATTATTAGGTATATTTTCCGTATAACGCGCACCCTTTTCTTAGGAAAAGAAACCAGAAAAATATATATGCAGTGCTTTGAGCTTTTGCGGTCATTCATTTGAAGAATTTTCAAAAGCTTTCGAACAATGATATACTGAACTGGTAAGTGATAAAGGAACAATATGTGTATGGGGGAAATGTTCGAAGGAGTAAATAACTCTGCAAAGGGGGTGGTTGTATTCAAGCAAGTGTGGTAAAGAATGTTATTCTTAGGTTTTCAGAAAAACAGGACATAATTTAAGGTAGGAATTCATTTCCGACCAAAATGAATTCGCGGAATTAGGAGTCTGTTGTTTTCTCTTTCTGCAATCATTAGAAGCCTGATATTGTTGTGAACATCGAAGGCTTTAGTAAACCGCATTTCCTTCAGTTGAAATATAACTGATCTAGTGCTTCTTTATTTTCTGCTAAACAGCGTTAGTTACAAATGCTGTAACCAGCACTGCGTTTGTGTTTGAGAAGTCTTTCAGTTTGAGAACGAAAATGGAATTCGTGCTGCAGCAAGCCTGTTTTGTGTTGGTGAAAGCTGCATACACGAATGAAAGAAAAATTAAATCAAAATAATTAATATGTTAAAGAATAAATGCACTTTGCAAAATAGCAATGAAGTTGCCTATACTAGAAAAAAGCGTTGCGGACTGGGTGCTAGAAAATCACCAGAATGGTTTAATTGTAACACGAAACAGCATAAGTTTATTTGTCTTAAAGCGGAAAAAAGGATGCAAATAAAAGCTATATTAAGCAAATTTGAGTTAGTGTAGTCGATTTATGGTACGGAATAATTTAGTTCTACGAGAAAAAAAAAGTTCGGCAAAGGCTTCCGAAAGATTTGCATGAAAAATTGATAAGTTTTCAGAAGTACGTTATTGACCTACGAAAGCAAAAAAATAAAAAAAAAATACTATCACATATCGGTAACACGGATAAAACTCCAGTAATGTTTGATAAAATACAAAATAAAATAACAAATGTGAAAGAGAGCATAGTTTGTTCATATAAAAACAACAGGTCACGAAAGATTTCGCTTCACTGTTATGCTTTCTTGCTTAGAGAAAGATATAAAATTAAGGTCCTTGATTATTTTTCAAAGAAAAGCGATGCTGAAACGTAATTTCCAAAATGGTGTTTTTATTCATGTTCAAAAGAAAGTATGGTTGGATAAAAATGGTGTGAAATGGTGGATAAGAAATGTTTAGCAAAATGTTTGTCCTATTACCTTAAAGAATCCAGAAAGTCTTTTAGTTTAAGACATGCTGAGATCCAGTCTAACGGATAATACGTAGAAATTGCTGAAAGCGTGTAATACAGGGACGGCAGTTATTCCAGGCGGAGTAACGTTCTTCAGCCTTTAGATGTGTGTATCAATAAACTGTTCAACGAAAATTTAAAACGACAGTGGAATACTTGCGTATTAGAAGGCGAAACCATTTACAAAATGACTCCAAATGCCTCATGCCTAAGCTATACGCTGTCTAGAAATAGTGTGTGAGTGGATCATAAAAGCATGTAATTAAGTAATTCTCGAAATAATTCAAATGTCATTTAAAAAATGTAGTATGTCTAACAATCTAAATCAGGAGTAGCAAACCTTTTCATACCTACAGCCCACTTTGCAGACAGTAAAATTTCTATACCGCCTACTTGTCCACAGTAACTTAATTTAGAACAACTGCAAAACTGTTTTTAAGTGGAGGTTTAGTCAAAAATAAATAGTTAATTTTACCCATTTATTTATACTATCATTTATAATATTATACTTTAATAGACAGAAAATCCATTAAAAAACAACAAAGCCGTATAAGCATATGGAAACAGAAAAGCACTGCGCGAAGAGGAACGGTCAAGTAGAGAACTAAACTTATTGGTCAAGTAGAGAAGCGGTGTGTATATATGCATACATCCATGCATGTTTCTGTCTTCCTTGATCATTATCGGACAAAAACCTCAACTGACCCTGGGAAAGTTTATATCGCCCATTGGACCAGGCTGACCATCCTTGATCTAGATGGAACTGAAGAGGAGTGGATCAGAGTAACAATGATAGTGAAGATGAAACAAAATTCTATAATGTGCCTCAAGATATAAGGGAAGATGAATATGACGAACTTTTCATGTTAACCGATAATGAAAATTTTTTTTAAGTTCATAAGCTACGTAATTTCTTTTAAATAAACAGCATTTAGGTACATATAAAAATCTAATTTTCGTATGCTCATCTTTTTCATATTTTCAAATCAGTCATTTATATACCCGACGTACCACTCGCACTCATAAATTTCGATCTCATTTTGTTGTATTCAGAGTTCCTGTTATAATTTGAAATATAAGGTCAATATATATATTACAGCTCAGTTAACATTGATATCGGTCCTAAATTCTCATTAAAAACTGTTACATCATTTGCAAAAGCATTTAATATATGTTTAAGTATAGTGTTCCTAACTTTGTCCACCTGAACATAGTGGAACTTGTTGAACAATTTAGGGACTTATCGCTGAGTCCAAGTGTAAACAACAAAGTCCAGAGAAGGCTTAAACTTACCCTTTATTATCTCAAACTAAAAATACAGTTGGCCCCTTTCTCGGGCTTACAAAAAAGCCTCCATTCGGGCCTTAAACTCAAGATAAGAAAATAAGAAACTAATCTAATGCTAAACTAAACTAAGCCTAAGCTATACGCAATTATCTAACGTATTTGGCCCTTAATTAAATTAGCCGGCGAATATCCCCAAGCGTAGTGAACTTCACAACAAAGTAGCCTGACGGCAGACACGTGCCACTAAGGCTCCTAAGCTCTTTTCTTGAAGTAAGCGAAACTTCCTTTAAATACGCTTTCTATTCCATTTACCTGCAAGGCCATACTAAAAACTCATTCTGGTATGGAGGTGTAAGTGGAAAACAAGAATTTAAAGGAAAGGGATTCAAAATGAAAAATAACGGCTTGAAAATTAAAATAATCCTTAACAATGTTTATCAGGGCTCTATACAGTGTTTTCCATCAAGACCGCTTAAAGTCCTCGCTTGGAGTACATAAAAATGCCCAAAGAACTATACCTGTTAGACCCTTAGTTTTCGAAATGAATGCGAAAGGAAATCATGAAGCCATATCCGATGCAAGGAAAAAAATCTGCATTGGAAACATGATCATCTAAATTTGCACATGCTTACATAGGAAGATATTTAAAACGTGCACCACGCAGATCGATACATGCATGCGCGTGCTGTGTAAGAGCTGACTACACACGTTGCAACAGCGTGATATTCACCAAAGTACACGCAGCATGAAGATGACCAACTAAGTCATTTTCTTTGGTAACTAGGTCTCGATAGACCAAACACTTCAATGGCCCATACAAACAAATAAAAAAGTGTCAAATTTGACAATCATGGCCACCTTAAAACCTGACCCTCACTTCTAATCCAAGTACGTTTCACAATTATATATATATAACATACTATCACCATGGGAAGATTACCGGTAGCTACTAGATTCAGCCTTTTATACACGATTCAAACGACGACTTGGCGTCATTATATGGTGCGCGCATGCATGCCACGGTAGGCTTAGAGGATATTTTGAACATCTCCGTGTATAAGCACATGCAAATACCGATGTTGATGTTTCCAGTAAAGTTTACTTTCGTGCACCGGATATGATATTGTACTTTCCTTTCGCCCTTATCTCGAAAACTACGAGTTGTACAGGTACAGTTCTTCGATCATTTCTTATGTATTCCAAGCAAGGAATCTAGCTGTGGTCTTAATGGCTCACCTTGTATGTAAGGTGCACGAAAGTATGTTAGTTCCAGTATTAAAGAGGAACAAATGTTGTTTTTATATTACCTGGTATGTATTCTTACTTGAAATGACCTTGGCTGCGATTCCGCTCAAACGTATTAGGTGGCAGGGCTGTGCTTAGGAACACACTGTTCAGATCGTTGTCGCATTCGGTAAGGTGACACAATGGATACTGATTGTGAACAAAGAATGAACATTAAGTTCTGCGTTAAGCTCGGAAAAGCCCTAACGAAATGTGGAACATGATTAAGCAAGCACATGGAGCTGAGGTACTTTCAAGAAGTTGTGTTTTGGAGTGGCACAAAAGGTTTCGCTAAGGCAGAGATTCAGTGCAAGACGATCCCAGAGCTGATACCGATGCAAACGGGGAGCGTGTAAGGCAGTTTTGCAAGAAGAATGCCGTGTAACGGAGCGTATGATATCAGAAGAACTCATTTTAAATCGTCAGTGTCATAGAATTTTACGCGAAGGTTTAAGGAAACGGAAACTTAATGCAAGAATCGTCCCTCACTCACTAACAGATGGACAGTCCTTCACTCACTTACAGATGGACAAAAATAGGAAAGACGAAGAGTTTCTGCTGAACTATTGGATAGAGTCAGACGTGATCTCACATTTGTGTCAAAGATTATAGTGATTTTTTCTTGTTTCCGTGAGAGAAAAGTGACTGAATAGAAAGTTTCATCAAGATAATTGCAGACATCCAACGGGCTGTGACAAATGAGCTTGCAAGCATCGCATTTGAAGATTTCTCTGCTTGCTTCCAAGTTGGCAGAAACTTTGGCAGCTGTGTAAAGATAGCCAAGGGGATTACTTTGATAGCAGCTAGGATCATTACTTGGTAAATGCAATTTTCTTTTTTTTACGACCTTTGTCCTGGAACATTTCTTACAAAGGATGTATTTAGTCAGAACTTTGAACATAAAAGCACAGTCAAACCAGCACTTTTGGCTATGTAAATTATGCAACAGTAATGATTTAAATTCAGATATGGATAAAGTAGTGTAAAACTACATATTCACCAAAATAAGCCATAAACTGGCTCAATATTTTATAAGCACGTAGTTCAGAACGTCGATTAGAGAGAAAATGCAAAAGTCGGAGTAATCACTTTTAAACAGAGCTGATTAGGAATTCTAACAGCTCCCCGCGAGTACCAGGAGCTCGTTCTCTCTAACATTCAAAACCCTCAGCTAAATTACTCTCAAAACTAATTGGAATTCTGGTGAGAAATGCGGAAAAAGAAATTACAGCACAGAACAAAATCATAATAACTGGCTAATTAATATTAGAATTTTACAAATCACTAAATTCATTCTCTTAGACCTTCACGAAATTTTCGTAAGGATTATATGAAAACTTAAGTTTTTATAATAACGTATTTACAAAACCTTTCTATCCAACACTGAAAATACTTTGACACAAAAGTTTTTTAATAATTTTAATAATTCTGTAGCTATATATGTTTGGATCAATAGTTAAGGAAAGAAGCTTGTAACTACGCTTTTGAAACAATTTGGAAAATCCTTGAGTCCGGGTTTGAATCCTTGATAAGGTATATATGGTAAAATGCCTAAGGAACATAGTTTCTTTCTTCTCTCTACTGTAATTCGGTCGATGTTTGTGGTGCATCCTGTAAAATAGTTTCGGTTTTAAGACGGCTAAATAACCAAACGTTTTGGCTATTCTCGATGGACCCATTAATCTGCAAATGCCTGGCCATTTGGAAAAATAGAACGTAGCGAACAATATTTAATAGATCGCCATAAAAAGAATTAATTATTCATATTATGCAAAAATTAACAATAAAATTCTTTAAAAAATAATAACTGGACACAGAATTATAAGAAATGTTCGGAAGAGAAAATGAAATTCCTCTGTATATATTAGAAGGATCTTCCAATTGTCAATTTGATGTGCTAACCATTTGCGTCGGAAGAACAATGGAGGGGAATGAAATGATTCCTTATAATATCACTTGATTAACGAATAGTGTTATGAAACATTAATATTAAATAAATAGTGTTATGAAAAATGTTATGAAATACTTATTTACTTCTAAAGAACAAGCGAGGTATCTATCACTAGAAATGCGATGCCTAAAATATGTATTTTACAAAATTTAAGTAGGTATATTCGGTCAAAAATAAGCACACTTAACGCTTTTATTAAATAGCGTTCTTGATTAACTTTGATAATTTACTAGCTTTTACTCGTGTGATTGTTCACATACGCAAGTAGAGAGCGGGATTTTTTTCCCATTAATAGTAATATTTAGTCTTCAGTAAACTCTATGACTAAAAACGTCAGAATTCTGAACGTTTTTCGCGAGGGGGGGGCAGAATGCCAGAATATTGTGATGAGCTGTTTTTATATTCTTTTTTAAATTCTCAAGTAAAATACTATACAGCCTCAGTATACTATATATATGAGAATGGCAAATTCTGCTGAATTATGTAAATAAAACTGTTAATAAAAAAGCGTAGAGAGTGAGAAAATTACATTGAAAGTTGCCGTACTGTTCTATTATAAGGATCGGATTTTGAAATGTATGAACTTATGAATGTCTGTCTGTACGTATGTGCATATAGTTTTTGTGTGTATGTATACACATACATACATTCATACTTACATATATACATGCATATATACATACATTTCTGAAACCGGTCTTGATAACAGAACAGCACCAAATTTTCTTCTGCAGCGGTCGAGCGGCTAAGACCTCTAAATATTTTTAGTTAGATTCGGGAGCTATCCCAGGCTACATTGTGTGCGTGTAGTTAATTTCGTGTGCTTTACCATAATCAAATAACTAACAAAGAGAACACAATCAACAAAGAGAACTGAGTGAAATTCTTTGATTTCTACTTCCAAACGAAGCTAACTTGATGTTAAAAGATATGGCATGCTAGATGTTTTAAATGAACGGTATGCAAGGATGACAAATATAGGAGAAGAAACACTGTGTTCGATTAATTGACAATACAAGTCTGTGTTTTTCTTCCTCATAATAAAACGTAATGAAAACATTTACGAGCATAAAAAATAAAGAAATTTAAAAAGGTCTATTAAAATATTTCTGCTGAATGATTGCCTGTCAATAAAAATTAATTTCAGATACATTTTTCTCTTAAAAATATTTTTGCAGATTGGTTTGATGAAATATTACAGAATATTTACGATACTAAAACAATACTGTAACCCAAAACATTCGGAACGATTATCCATAAAAGAACAATGTTTTGCATAAAAGAAATATACAGTTTTATGTTTTATTCAGAAGAAAACATTGATGGTTAAGATTTTACTTATTTTTTCTGAAGCAAAAATGGCAGCTTTCCAGTTAAAGTTTCTTCAGTCCAGTGACATATAACGTTAAGTGTCTTAAGCAACGAAAGCAACAATGATAATGTCTCCATAAATCGCTTGCTGTGTAATTTTCTCTCAGTGAAATAACGTGAGTTTTCCTTTTGGTACTTTGGTAACGATATTGTTGCACAATAAAAGTAAAATCTGTAATGGAAACTCAAGAATGAAGTTCTGCATTTGGGTAATAACTCATATTCTACAGAGTACGGTAATGGAACTAGATTATCATTTTATGATCTTTTGCTTCAATTGGTGTCTGAGAGGATAAGAATGCTGAGCGCTGGTATTTCGAAGGTTATTGAAATCCTGGTGAATTACCTTTTTCATGGCAGTTTTTTCCCTCATTAATAACTTCAATCTGAGCATTTTCCCTTACAAAGCCTTTCGCGAAGGTAATCTTCCCATAACCCTTGACTCAAATAATCAAAGGACTAAACAGACATATCGCGTCAAAATATATATACCCTAATATATACAGAAACTTCAATTCTGCGAAAGAAAAGGTAACAACAAAGCAAAACTTGGGTCCTAAATTAATTAACCAACCAAAATTTTTGGAACGCTTGTGAAGACATTTCAACTTAGAAAGCAGCAATTTATTTAACAATTGTTATCAAAATGTTATTAAATCTAAGCTTTGTTAGCTTCTTGAATATTTTGCTCTTCTCCTTTAAAACTAACATTACACTGAAGGAATGTGCGTCGGTATTATAATAGAAAACTTGATTGCTAAAATGCATTGACATTTTATTTACATTATAAAAAAGGAAAGAATTAGTGGTGGTGTAAAAGCCTAAAATCAGTGATAAAACATCCACAGAACCGCTGTTCCATCGTTGACACTTATACTTTACTGAATGTCCTCTTCAACATTTTTCTTAAAACGTCGTTTATGCATATCTATATTACAATTACCTTTTTTTTTCAACTGTGTCTTGCCTTGACCACGCGTCTGAAAGCCATTGGGTTACGCTACGGAGGTTGGAATAAATTGCGTAGGCAAGACGTCACAAAATTGGAGCCAAGGAAATGATAGCAACATGACGTCAAGACTTATCATGGCTGCCATACAGTGTACGGGTTAAGACTACGAAATAAATTGTTAAATAACATTACATTGAATCTGAAAACAAATACCAACATCCGTAGGCTCAAAAACGTGTTTTAGGCATAATTTGCATAAATACCATTGAAGCTTTCACTAATCTTCCAGGTTTTACCATGTATACATTTGTATTATAGTTACCTTTTACACATTTTCAGGTACCTAGATTTTAATAAATTTGAAAACGTTATTTGCAGTCCTTGTGATTTTTTTATATTCTAAGTAGAAAATCTTTAAGTATAAAAATTAAAATGGGAGACTTATTAAATGCTCAGTGATGGATAGCTAACATGCAGATAACGCTGATTAGAATGTAACCAAAACTAACCAGAAGTCCACTTATGGCAGAGGCCATGATAAGTGGTGACGTCATACCGTGACGTTCATGGACTTATGAACGTGTAATGAAAATGAAGACATTTTATGTCTTCATTTTCATTACACGGGTCACACGGAGAAGACTTACTCCAACTATTCTAACTCTCATGGCTTACACAATAGAATAAATTTTTACACAAGAGTAATATATTTTGTAATTGCCATGCGTTTTTAAAATAAGAAAAAAATATAATATATTCAAGTTTTCTTGTAAATAGAGATTAACTTTTTGTACTATTATGAACGCTATATAGTATTTTTAATACAATATAGCAATGCGATGTCATTATTGATGTATTGCCATTAACATTCATTTCACAAATTGCTTCTAATGTGAATGTTTTTTCACATATAAACAGTTTTATTCCAACAGAAGATAATTAATAAATGTACCCTTTAATGAATACTATTTAATAGGCTATTAATAAGAACAACGTTGGAAACAAAGAAACTAAATTGTTTCAAAGAATATTTTCTCTCCTTTTCCAGCAGAAGATAATTATAAAGTATACTGTTTAATAAATACTACTTTAATAGGCTATTAATAAGAACAGCGCTCGAAACTAAGAAACTAAATTGTTTTAAAAAATATTTTCTTTTTTTTCCCAACAGAAGATAACTATTAAATATACAGTTTAATGGATACTACTTTAATAGGCTATTGATAAAAACAGCGTTCGAAACAAAGAAACTACGTAAATTGTTTCAAAGAATATTTTTTCTCCTTTATCCAACAGAAGATAATTATTAAGTGTGCCGTTTAATGAACAGTTTTTTCATAGGCTATTAATAAGACTAGCGTTCGAAACAAAAAAAAAAAAAAAACTAAATTGTTTTAAGGAATATTTTCTCTTTTTTTTTCTCACAGAAGCTAATTATTAAGTTTAATGAATACTACTTTAATAACCTAATAATAAGAACAGCGTTCGAAACAAAGAAACAAAATTGTATTACAGAATATTTTTTCTCTTTTTTCCAAAAGAAGATAATTATTAAGTGCAACGTTTAATGAATGCTACTTTAATAGGCTATTAATAAGAGGAGCTTTCGAAACAAAGAAACTAAATTGTTTTCTCTCCTTTGCACAATTATCGTTAATTTTTAATCTTTTTAAAAAGATTAATATTAACAGCAGTCTCATGAGATTTTCCACGAAGGCAACATATTTAGAAATTCTGGCACACGCCTTTCCTTCTCATTTTTGTGCCGTATCCAAATCTCTTATGTTACATGGCTCACATGTTGTAAAAGTCCCGGGAGAACGCCCTTAATGAGCTATCTGGGTCTATACATAAATGATAAGATTGTAGGAGATATTCTGCACTCCTATCACGCTCATTACCGCTTTTAAATGTTCCAAGGTCACCTGAATTGCAGTTTCAGAAAGGAAGAATTTTTTGACTTTTCGACTGTGTCTGTGATAAAAATATACATTTGGATGTATTAATTTAATAACATTGAAAGCAGGTCTTTCACTAGAAGATTTTCTTATAAATAAATTGATGAAAACATTTTATGTTTAACGTAAGAATGGAAAATATTCATGGTCAAATATTAATAAAGAAAAATGATAAAGCAATTATCATACAAATTAATGCAGGCTGAATAAGTTTGCACAGGTACATGGCGTATAATTGCAAGAGAACTATTTTTGTATCTGTTAATCTGATTGGTATTCAAAATAATTCTTTTATCGATGCAATGAAGCTCTTTGCTTTAAATGCGCACGTAAAATTTTACAAGGTACACTGCGAAAAAAAAGATAGTTTCATATTTCCTATTCTACTGGTCCAATTGTCGAAATTCAAATTTCATTTTTTATGTCTTGAAAGCGCGACTCAGGGTATATACACTGCTGGTCACTCAAATTGCAACACCAAGAAAGACAACGGATATCTTAACAAAATTTATTTCGTAGATAACATGTTGACCAAGTATCAAATGATTAAATTTATAGACTTCTGTGAAGTGTGGTTCCTTCCAGAATCAGTAGCCAGAATTGTTGGAGATCACCGCTACCACACGCCTCGGCATTAATTTAAAGAGACTTTGGATGTGTTCTTGGGGTACAGCAGACCAAGCAGCTTCCACACGTTGCCAACGTTGATCTGGTGTGGCGGCTTGGGATGTAATCTGGGTCAATCGTTCAGCAACCATGGACTACGTGTTTCCTATCGGCAAAAGATCCGGAAAGCGAGCCGACCAGGGAAGCAATTCAATCTGGCGATTGACGAAGAACCCTTGGACAATGCGTGCCACGGGTGGTCGCGCATTATCCAGCTGAAATATGGCTGTGGGCAAGCAATGAAGGTAAGGAAGGACAACTGGCTCCAACACCTCGGAGATGTAGCGCTGGTTGTTTAAGTACCGGCAATGCGTACTAGAGGAGTGCGAGAGTGATATCCAATACCGCCCCATACCATAATACCCGGTGCAGGACCAGTGTGGCGGTCTCCAGACTTGAATCCGACCATCGTGGTGTTGCAGACAGAAGCGTGACTCGTCAGTAAAGATAATTTCATTCCATTCTGCCGTCCACATTCTTCTTTCATCGCATCATTGGCGGCGGAGACGTCTGTGGTTCTGCGTCAAGGGTAGACGAAGCAATGGACGTCTTGCGGACAGACCACTCTGCTGTAAACGGCGTCGAATGTTACGCGCAGACACTGGATAGTGCGTTATAGACTGAATGTGCTGTGATATGGTTCGTGATGTGACTGAGCGATCCGCCACTGCCATGCGCACAATGTTCCACATCACATGAAGTGGTGCACTGAGGTGGATGCGATCGAACACGTCGGTCGATCGTACCCTCCTGCGTCCGAAAGTCACATATCCGCATTAGAGTTGTTTGGTTTCGTCCAACACGACTACCGATTTCCCTGAGAGATAATCTACACTCTCGGTAGGCCACTGTCCTTTCCCTGTCGAACTTGGATACTTGATCAAACGAATATCTTTGTTTACTACGAGGCATAATTGATTATTTTTTTGAAAAAGACACAAGGAAAACATAATTACCGAACTCGAAATCGTCGAAAACTCCAAGCCTTAAATAACGCTTTGAAGTGGCGCCACAGTCGTGCGTGATATGCGTCTGAGCTGAAATTCTAACCATTTGCATATCTCACTTCCGCTAATGCATGTTGTAAATTTCATGCTATTTCTATGTTTTCTTCAGAGTGCTGAACTTACGGTAGCCAGCAGTGTATTAGACTTACATATAGCATTGCTCTAAAGTAGGTATTTTGACACAAAATCGCACTTTTTCTGAAATAAGATAGCATTTTTTTTGCATATTTCGATTCTGCGACTCAGATTATGCCTAGACATTAAATTTTGTAATTTTTGGTAAGACATTTATAGAGAAATTGAAAAATTTATTTTGACGCATTTTTTTCAGTTTGCGCTAAGAATAATTTACTTGGCGAACTTCTTCATTTATAGCAACCTATTTTCCTTTCCTGTTTTTCATTGAAAAGGAGCGAAAAAGTTATCGTTCATACTTTAAAATAATTTTAACAATGTGTGTAAACCAGTTTTGGCGTTATTATCACTTATAACAATTATGCCAAATTTCAAAACGCGCCAACATGTGAATTTACGTATATCTTAGGAAATTTTGAACATAAAACTCTAATATTTTGTACTTAGAAATACATGCACTTTAAGATTGATTGTAAAAATTTTATAGGTTTTTATTCATAATATTTTCGAAAAATTCATAAAAATTATTTTAAAATACAAATTTAAAAAATATCATAAAAAATGGGTGAATTTTATTTGGAATGAACCTAAATTTCGAAATGTGAAGGGAATAATCAAAGAAGTTTAATTAAAAAAAAGCGATATTAATAAATAATATATACCAAACTCAATTAACATGGAGAAGCTAATATTTTAAAAACTACTCGTGTGATTTTTACAAAACTTGACAATCCCGGATAATTTGAGTAGCAGCATTGAAACAAGGAAAAACATTGGTATGTTGTTTCAGAAAAAGTTCGATTTTGTGTCAAAATACCTGTGTTAGAAAAATTTGCTATAATTTGATATGCCGTATAAAACTAATATACACTCTTAGACACCCCCCAAAAAAAAGACGGACCAAGAAGGAATTATCCGAATGGGACAAAAGTCGGTAGAAGTGATGTACATGTACAGAAAAACAAATGATTACAGTTTGAGAAAGATTGGATGATTTATTGAAGTGATAGAGCTTCACAAAGTGAAAAAGTCAGTAATGCTTTTTCCCACCTCTGGCTCTTATGCAAGCAGTTATTCGGCTTGGCATCGATTGATAGAGGTTGCGGATGTCCTCCTGAAGGATATTGTGCCAAATTCTGTCCAACTGGCGCGTTAGATCGTCCACATCCCGAGCTGGTTGGAGGGCATGCCCATAATGCTCCAAACGTGCTCAATAGGAGAGAGATCCGGCGACCTTGCTGGCCAAGGTAATGTTCGGTAAGCACTAAGGCAAGCAGTAGAAGCATGTCCAGTGTGGGGGAGGGCATTATCTTGCTGAAATGTAAGCCCAGGATGGCATGAAATGAAGGAAAACACAACGGGCCTTAGAACTTCGTCGACGTACCGCTGTGCTGTAAGGTTGCGACGGATGACAACTAAAGGAGTCCTACTGTGAAATGAAATGGCCCCCCAGACCATCACTTCTGGTTGTCGGCCTGTCTGCCGGAAGACAGTCAGGTTGGTATCACACAGCTGTCCGGGACGACTCCAGACTCGCCTTCGCTGGTCATCGGGGCTCAGCTCAAAGCGGGACTCATCACTGAAGACTATTCTACTCCAATCAATTAAATTCCAGTGCGAATGAGCCCGACACTATACCAAACGAGCTTGACATTGTACAGAGGTCAATGGTAGTCGGCGCAAGGGGCGCCGTGACCTCAGCCTCGTTTCTGTGAGCCGTCTATGAATGGCCCTTGCGGTCACTGAGGCACTAGTTGCATGTACAATCGATGATAATGATGCATCTGGGGCTATGAGTGCCGTTCTGACGATTGCTCGGTCTTCACGTTCTGTCGTTTCTCTAGGCCTACCGCTTCCTTCTTGCCGCTGTGTGCGACCATGGTCAACCCATTCCTGCCAACATCGTCTAATAGTGGCATCGCTCCTGCTCAAATGTCGAGTTATTCGCCTATAAGACCAATCGTCTTTTTTAGGCCTAACTACACGACCCCCTCAAATTCTGACATCTGCGCATATCGTTCGCGCACCTGTATGCGAGGCATAGTTACTGTCTACCAAAGTACACGGAATGAAATTCGTGAAGAATTTATGACCTGGAATCGTAATTTCTCCTGCTAAATATCCTGCTAGTTGCGCAGATCAGATGCGCTGTAGCGACAACCGTTCATTCATTGGTTGCCAAAATGTAAAATTTGCATTTTCTGTCGAAACCTGTATGCATATCAATTTGTGTCCAATTTGCTTTATATCTTCTTGGTGCGTCATGGTGCGTCTTTTTTTTTGTCTAAGAGTGTACAACTGCAGAAGGAGCTTTCGAATTTTCCCGTCAACTATGAAAGTTGGTAGAGATCCCGCTAAAGCTGCACTAATGATTCCGGTGAAAGTTTGATAGAATATATTGTTCGTTATTTAATTAGGTAATCAAAAGATGCAAGTTATAATTATGGCATTATGAAAAGCTAACTAACTATGTATTGGGTTGACTATTGGAATTATATTGGGTTGGTTTTTGTGTTCGTATTGGGTTTAGTTTAATTTTTTGTTTTTTGTTTTAGTTTTTTGTTTCGTTCGGCAAGTTATTATATTATTAAGCAAGATCCCTTTAGACGTAATCTAAAATCTGAATCCTTTCAGATTTTTTTTTTGTCTAAGAGTGTATATCCTAAGTCGAGCTTTTGAGACATAAAGAAATGGAATTTGAATTTCGTCAATTGACCCAGTAGAACGGGAGATAATGAAATGTCCCCCCTTTTTTTTCTCAGTGTACATACAAAGAAGCAGAATTCGATTCAATAATTGTTATAAAATAACTGTAATCTACAGCTGTGTACAATTGTAATTTAAAATTACTATTGCTTGATTAATTAGTGAAATTTCAAATTACTTATATAATATATTTAAATATGTAAATATATTGTAGTATTCTTGCCCAATATACAGGACATAATATGCGTAAACAATTAATCTGTAATTTTTATGTACATTTTCTTTATTTTTCTCTTTAAGAAACTGACATGTTAGTTACAGTTGAAGTTCGAATTCTTTCTAAATTTCTCTGGAATGAATAATTGGTAAAATCTTAAAGAGTCTGTAAATTTGATATTTTGAACGAAATACACACGTTTATTTATCTGCAGTTTCAAATAAACCACTACACTGACTGAAAAAAGGCATAAAATTTCATTGCTAAAAAATTTTAAAATGATTACAACAAATATTACTATCAAAACCTAAATTTTATAATTTCTTCGCATTTGATTTGGTTTAATGTGGTTACGGCAAAGTCTCGAGGGTTATCTGATTGAGGGGAGGGATGCCTTCGTGGAGGATATTCTAAGGGAACTGGTTCGTAAACACGTTACACATGGGAAAATCACGAAGACGCCCATGCAGCCAGCCCGTTCGTGGGATTATACCTTGGACCGAACTAGCAGGGTGCAGTACTTTACTAGAAATCAGAGCATCGGAAAAGAGAATTCTAGACGCATGAATAATACACACGAATATGAAAACACTAAAGCTAAACTTCATATAGTTATATTAAACGACTTCGAAGCGTTTGTCTAACATATATGCATTTATACAGATTTTGTTTTTTATGTATATAAGATATGCAATGAGATGCATCTCGCAATAGAAGAAGGGGAAGAATGACCTTGCTTGTTTGCATTAGCTATACATAAATCACGTGATCTCTGAGATCATCTAACCCATAGGTTCCCAACGTGGGCGATAACGCCCCCTTGTGGGCGTTTCAGCCTTTCAGGGGGGCGGTAAAAAACCCAGAGAAAATTAGGGGGCGTTGATATGGCACAGAGGGGCGTTGGAAGATTAGCCAAATATAGTCTAAAAAAGACTTTAAAATCACGCTGATAATTCTATCACGTGTGCGAAAATTCACACATTTCGATATGAGACTTCACTGTTCAGAGAAAGACATACCTCTCTAGTATGAACGATTCTGGGGCTGCATGTGCTAAAACTAGAAACCTGTCTTGCCAATTTGGCGAGATGCACTCCAAAAAGTCGCAAAAAACTGTTGACTTTTGTTGAAAGGGTCATCATTTTAGTGAAAGGAGCAGTAGAACCGGAGTTCATAATATCAGAAGGAAAAGCCTTCAGTGCAAAAATATATCTTTATTGTCTTTATGTACATATTTATGTTACGTCCAAAGCCCGAAGTTCGGCCAGTTCGCGTTTTGGCCAGGAGGTTTGGCCAAAGTCCGAAATACTTGCAATTAATATGGTATTTTATACTTTGGCCGGCCATTTCGCAAGTGGCTGGGAATTCTTTGCCAAAGCCTGATGTGATAATGGTAGATTAAGTCTATGGAGCAGAAAAAGACTAAGGATCACCCTTAAAGGTAGTTGACAAATTGAGTACTCAATTTGCCTCTGTATTCATATTCGATATGCAACGCATTTGCTTAATTCGTCATTTTGAAGGGCGTAAATCTAATCTTCACACTATCACATTGTTACAGCATATGCGTTCACTGAATAGTTTCTACTCGTTGAACTCACAGAAGTACTCATTTTTAAATACTTCATTTTTAACAGTGTGTAAAACCATCTGCCCTTGATTTCTTTTTTCCCAAATTGGCCGGTCAAAGACAGAAATCAACAAAAAGATTGGACATTCGCCGGTAAGTTTACAGCAACGTTGGCCAAAATGCGAATTGGCCGATTTCGGGCTTTGGCCGTAACATTTACAAAAAATGTCACTGGGACTAAAAAATGCCACTTACAAGCGGCAACGATAGCGAGATCTCCAACTAAACTGTATTCTAAGAGAATCTGTAAAAGTGCGTAGGCGACGTTGGACGCGGGAAAAAATTAGAGCGCCGAAATAAGCGGCGGCGGAGTAGACAAATCGTCGCCAGTGGTTTACCCGATCAAATTGTAGGTAGCTAAAAATAGAACAGCCCCGCAGAATGCTACAAACTCAGGCTCACACTATCTATCGTTCATCGCAGCATGTACTGCGTACGATGAAAACGGCGTTGCCTTAATATTTTGCTACTTCAACTTATATTATTTAAACCGGCAGTATCCCTTGCAGCTCCCTTAACTTGGATCAAGTATAAGTAAAGAAAAACCCATGTCGGAAGCAAAAAAGAAGAGGCGGCAGTACAGTGCGGATTATATAAAATACGGATTTATCGAAAATCCCTCAAATCCATCATCTCCATTGTGCCTTATTTGTCAAAAAACATTTTCGAATGAAGCGATGAAACCTTCTAGGCTTCAAGATCATCTTAATAAAATGCATCCGGATAAGAAAGACAGAGATATGACCTATTTTCTAGAGATAAAAAAGAAGATTGAAAATCAGCCAACTATATCAAAATTATTTTCATCAGCTTCTAAACAAGACGATGACGGACTTCGAGCTTCGTACAATATCTCATTGTTGATTGCTAAAACAGGCAAGCCACATACTATTGGGGAAGATTTAATTTTACCAGCAGTTAAAGAAGTAATAACCACCGTGCTCCATAAACCAGCTACAGATATTATCCGAAAAATTCCTTTGAGCAATAATTCTGTGCAAAGACGAATTGATGAGATGGCTGAAAACATTGAAGAATCGTTGTGCAATTATCTGCAGACTTGTCAATTTTCAATTCAGCTGGATGAGTCCACTTTACCAACCAATGAAGCATTGTTATTGTCGTACGTGAGGTTTATCAAAGATGAAAAAATATGTCAAGAAATGTTGTTTGCTACCAATTTGGAAACAGATACAAAAGGAGAAACCATATTTGATACACTGCAAAAGTTTTTTGACGAAAAGGAAATTCCTTTTAATAATATTTTGTCGGTTGCTACGGATGGCGCACCGGCTATGACAGGGCGTCACAAAGGCTTCATAGCATGCTTAAAAAATAAAGTTCCGGACGTGCTTGCTGTGCATTGCGTAATTCATCGACAGCATTTGGTTGCGAAAAATTTGAGCGAACGTCTCCATACATCACTGCAATATGTTATAAGAGCAGTTAATAAAATCAGAAGTAACTCGTTGAATGACAGATTATTTAGTCAGCTTTGCATTGCAAATGATGAAGATTTCAACCGATTGCTGCTTCACACAGAGGTGCGCTGGCTTTCAAAAGGTACTTGTTTGACTCGATTTTACAATCTGTTTGAATCTGTGATAGAGTTCCTAGGAAACAAAGACACGGAATTGCGCGACAACCTCATCGCATCAAAAAACGATATTGCGTACTTAGCAGACCTCTATAAATTGTTTAATGATGTCAATCTCCAACTTCAAGGAGAAGACTTAAACTTGATTAAGACTAAAAATAGCATTGCTGCTTTCGTGTCTAAACTGCTATTATATAAAAGAAATATAGGCAGACGTGAATTCCATACCTTCCCATGTTTATCAGCAGTATCATTCAAGCACGACGACTTGCTTGTTTACTGTCAGCACTTGGAAAACCTCTACAATGACTTCAAGGAACGATTCGAGGACATTTTAAACATGGACATACCAGACTGGGTTTTGGATCCTTTTTCCAATGTCAACACAGCAGGACCATCTCAGTTAGAAGAAGAACTGATAGAACTGACGACAAATGAGGAATTAAAAATTAAATTCAAGAATGGCTACCAAGAATTTTGGCTGCAGAAGTCGATTTCGCAATTGTATCCAAGATTATGGTCGATTGTGCAACGATTTCTGCTAGCATTCCCATCTTCATATTTAGCAGAACGTGGATTTAGTGCTGTAGCAACATTGGTAACGAAAAAGAGAAATCGGCTCCATGTTACTGAACGCGGCGATTTACGATTGTTTTTAAGTAAAATCGAGCCTGATATTAACAAGCTTCTTAAAATGCATCAAATTCAGCCTTCTCATTAGTTCAGTTAGAAATTCGATGCCTTTAAATTTTAATAAAAATACTTTTTAATAATAATTAAGCATGCCTTTTGAGTGTTCTCTGAAACTGCCAATTTATTTATTTAGAAAGCAATAGTTTATTATGGATTATTTCGTATCATGAAAACCCCAGTCTGTCCTTATAACAGGTAAGCTAAAACTCTTATTTTTCTTTTTAAATAACGAAGAAATTCAGTAGCGTTTCAATTCCAACAACATTCTATCTATTAGCAATTTTTTTATTTAATTCTTGTTTTCACCATGCATTATGTACGCTCTTATTTCTCTAGGGGGGCGGTATTGAAATATTCACTAGAAAAGGGGGCACCAGTTCGAAAAAGGTTGGGAACCTATGATCTAACCTGTTTTTTACATTAGCTATACATTAAGTCACGTGATCTCTGAGGTCATCGGAATGTATCTCGTTCAATTGTTTCAACTCGTGCAGCTATATTACTTACATTTCTTACACGTGGATGGCAGTAGTTGAATTTGTTTGTTTTGAAAAGCAACTGGAGAAGCTGTTTGAAAGTTATAGTTTTACAGGAAATGAACATCTGTAAACGGTTGATCACATTTCTTTTCTATTTACATCAAACCTCAAATGCTTTGCAGCTGCTGAATTTTATAGGTCTACATTTTGTAGGTAGGCAAAAAGCAGTTTATTATGTTGTTTCAAGAAATATTATATAATTGTACCTGCATTGCCAACGTGTAAAACTTACATTATAAATTATTAACTTTTAGAATAAATTTATGAAATATGAGAAATTCATTAGATTGTAGAAAACACTTTTCGTAATGCCTTCTGATAGTGCTAGATAGACAAGAGAATAAAGTTTCAGTTAAGTAAAGCTTAAAACTAATTTTTAAAATAACGGCATAATTTTTAATTACATTAATGAATGAAAAGTTATAAAGTTTCAGTTCAGCGCGATTTTCAATAAACAGAATGTGCGAATGAGAAATAAGTGAAATTATTGATGAATTTCAGAAGTAATTTATGAATAAAGTATCAATCATTTGAACTCTGTGATACACAACGTTTTTGTTAAAATTAGCTTTCGTATCAATAACGAATGTATAATTACATAAAAAATGTATATTTATATAAATATTGTAGGAGGCAAAATGAGTAATAATAGTAAAATTAAAGCAAGGGAATCCATTAGGGAAAACTATCCAATTTATACTTATTCAATTCATACATTTTAGACCAAGGTTTCCAATCCTTTCCTTACATAAATCACTTTTAAAAGCCTGGATTTTTTTCATTGGGTTCCTTCCATTTTTCTTAATAAAGCACAGCATACAACATAATCATAATACAAATAATAGGGCAAAAATAGCGTAATAATAACAATTAGTCTAAGAAAATATCTCCTGCCTGGGATAGCGGATAGCAACGCTGACTGCCGTGCTGTAGGGCCCTGGTTCGAATCCCGGAGAAGGCATGGATGCTTGTAAATGTATAGTGTCTATGCGGCAAGGGGACCCTCTAAATATGCGGCAAACCGTAAGTCCTCTAGAGAAGTTTGTGGTAGGGGAAGAGTGGTGCGAGATCCTCTGATCCGTCTCCCTGGGGTGTTGTTCTAAATGAAAACTGGGGACGGAACTGAGCAAAGTCGTACTGTCTCCTGTATGGTGCTCAAGGATTTTCGTAATGACAGCGTAATCTTGCAGTCCTGGCCACAATGAATTTCGTAGGCTTGTTCTGATGTTACTGTCAGATAAGGGAGATAAGTCACAACAACAACAGCAGACTAAGAATATAAATAAAAATTAAAAAACAATTATTGCATTTACAGGTACACTTCTTTTATCGGGACCGGATCAGAAATGTATGTATGTATGCACATGTGTATGCATGTACGTATGTGCGTAAATTTGTGTGCATACACACACATACATAGGTACGTACACTCTGCACAAAAAAACGAAACATTTCTAATTTCCCATTCTACTGGGCGATTGACGAAATTTACATTTTTCATGTCTCGAAAGCGCGACTTAGATTTATAGCTTTGTTCAAAAATAGGTATTTTGACACAAAACTGGACATTTTTTGAAATGAGGAGCCAATTTTGTTTCCATTTTTCGATATTAGGACTCAAATACCGAAGTGCCACGTTTTGTAAAAGTTACACGAGTTGATTTTAAAAAATTAGCGCTCAAAATTTTAGCTAATCAATGTTAATTCAGTTACGTATATATTTATTATTATCTATTTTTTATTAAACTTATTTGATTTATTCTTTTACAATTCGATATTTTGTAAGGTTCAATCCAAATGAAATTAGATATTTTCTGATTTGTTTAAAAAATTTGTATTTTTTTGTAATTTTTATAAATTTTTCGAGCCACTTTTGTTTTATAACTCATAAAATTCTTACCAACACGTTAAAGTAAATGTATTTCTAGGCTTACCAGCAAAAAATAGAGTTGTTTGTTTAAAATTACCCAAGACATACATGAATTTATATATTGGCGAGTTATGAAATTTGGCATATTTGTTATAAGCGATAATAACGCCAAATGTGGTTTACGCACTTCGTTAAAATTATTTGAAAGAATGAATAATGTAACATTTCTTCCGGATGCCGCACAGCCGGTATGGTTATTAGTGATCTTCTGTACTGTAGTGATGGACCCGGGCTCGAATCCCAGAGATATTATGGTTGTAACTGTTCGTCCATAGGAGTCCACCAATTAGGTGCTTCTATAATGAAATGGCCACCACTTCCCGCCCCTTTAGTGGTTGGCGCAATGCTATCAAGTATAGGGCTCGGCCATTTAAAAAAAAAGAAAAAAACACTTTTTCCTGTCGTCCACAGTGAAAGTGAAAAGAAAATAGGTTACGACAAATTAAGAGTTTCATCAATTGATATTCTTGGCGCAAACTGAAAAAAAACGTGCGTCAAGATAAATTTTAAAATTTATTATTATGTTTTTAACCAGTTTTCAAAATTTATCATTTAGGTATAATTCGAGTGGTAAAATAGAATAGTGGGAAAAAGAATCGGTATGTCATTTCAGAAAAAGTCTGACTTTTGTGTCAAAGTACTTATATTAGAAATATACAAATCAAATATATATCCTAAATCAGTTTTCGAGACATGAAAAACGCAAATTAAATTTTGTAGTCGCCACAGTAGAATGGGAGATGTAGAACTGTCACATTTTTTTCTTTGTGTGTGTGTATGTGTGTGCAGGGTGTATATATATGCTTGCAAACATGAACACATCCATCCATCCTTACATGCATGCATATATATATATTTCTGAATCGGTTCCGATAACAGAAGAGTACTGATTTATAATTTACAATTTTTCTTATTACTTTTTTTTTAACTATGCAAATATAAATAAGTTTTAAGAAATCAAATATGTTATGTTATGTAGAAGTGAAGGAGCCACCTAATATTTACCCTAAGTAAGTAGGTATTAGCCTTACACACTGATTTAGAAAACTAACAACATTCTGGCATCATTCCTGGAGTCGTGAAGAAAATTGTGACTCCAACTGATACTACAAGTACTGCCACCGCCGGGGACATCAACGGTACTCCTACCTTTCAACGATAAATTAGCTGAAATAATCGGATTACATTACATGATACGCATTGCGACACACATAGTTGTACAGGTGCATGTTCCAAGACGTTATCTATTGTAGTAGGTACAGGCACCATGTTTCAGGACGTTATATATTGCAGAAGATACAGGCATTCTGTTCCCACGTTACAAATAATTTTGCAAACATGATCTGTTTACATCAGTGTTTACTATCAGAATTAAGTTAGAACTAAAAAATTGTTTACAAAGCTTACATTTAAGTACTGTCGTATAGTTGTCCTGAAACTTAAGTAGCTCAATTTTGACTATTTCTTATGTGCTATAACCGTATGCTTTTGAGATAATTGATTTTCAAAAATTACATTATATCTAGCAGTACATTGTTATTCATATGTAAAGATGATCATGACATTATAAATTGTGGTGGCTAGAAGCAACTGATTTATAGTTTATAGGTCATGTTTACAATCATGACTTGTTTACATCATTATTTACAACCAGCAAGCAAAATTAGAAAAGAATATAAATAATAATAAAAAGGACATGTATAAATAAGTTTGAAAAAGAAGAAAAAAAAGTAGCTCCGTCTAAATTTACTTGCGTACTACGTACTTTTAGATATATCTGCATATATATGCTGATACATTGCCAACTTATCTTTATTTCATTGTATGCAATTTTGTGTGTTTTTACAATAATTAGTTTACAATAATTACATTTCACGATACATTACAGCACAATACGATTACAATACGATACATTATAATACATTTACCAACTCAATGCTGGCAATTGGTTATATGTGTTCGTTTTCAGGTAATGTTTCCTTATGTTACATAGAAATGTAGGGGGTTCTCTTTATTTACTCTAAGTAAATAGATAGTAGCCCCTTACCCTAGTTGTGAGTGTCTATGTTGCTCTTCATATGGTTTGTGGTGCTTATGTCTTACCTATAAAGGTGCGCTCGTGCACATTATATCTGCATTTAATTGCCTTGTTTCGCTGTTGCTTTACCATTTCTTTTGGAGGTTAAATTACACTACATACCTCTTAACTTCTAGCTGCCAAAACGTCAATAACCTTCGTAATTTCATTCTTCAAGTGCTTATTCTTGACTGCATATCTTAAAAATGGGAATAAATCCTCTTCTGAATTCGGGTTCTTTAGATGACGGGAATCTGTAAACGGCCAAGAAATAAATAATGTTCGGGATGACCTTTTTCACCCCATGCATAGGAGTCTGATGAGGAGAGATTTCTTGTATAGAGGTACGTAGAAAAGGGGCTGTGTTCCGTGATAAACCACGTGAGAGAGAGTCAACTTTGAGGAAGAGGTTGTAAAATATTCTGTCTGCATTTGCTGTGGACCACCATTGTTGCCATAATTTTTTAGTTGTGATTTGTAGTTTTTGTTTCAGGTGAGAAGCTGGCCAAGGAAGTCTTATTTTCTTGGCACTGATTCCCTGTGCTGCCTCCTTGGTTAATATGCCAGCCTCTTCATTTCCCTTGTGACCAACATGGGCCTTGATCCAGATTATAAAGAAATGTTGGCCTTGGGCATTGGAGGACTTTCTAAGGATTTTCAGGGATAATGATGATTTATTATTTGTGTTCGCGAGTTTATGCGTTGCTGAGAGACAATCTGCATAGATGTAAGTCTTTGGAAAATTGTGATGTACGCTAATTGCACAAAAGTTTTCTTTTAATTAATATGATAGCTGCCCTCGGTGTATTGAAGAAGTTTGTTTTTAATATTTCGCATAAAATTACTTAACGTAAATTTTAAATCACCACTTTTAGAAATATTCAGTTGGGTCTTGTTTTCCATAGTAAATTATTGACTTGACTGAAGCCTACTTATACTAGGTTATAAGGTATTTCTCTCGCTTTCTTCGCATGCCTTCGTGGTGTAGTGGTCAGCACGTTCATCGCGTATTCGAGAGGTCTGTGGTTCGAGTCCCAGCGAGGACATTGCTCATTTCTTCAATTTCCTGATAAAAAAAAAACTGATGTTGTGTAAGGTAAGAAAAGGAAAAAGGCAATAATGCTGCTTCGGTAACAGCTTTTATGTGGGGATATTCATGTCGCGTGACTTTAAATTCCAAAAGAGCTTGCACTCAGTGCTCATTAACTGCCGTTGCATATTCGGGTATCGAACCTTCAGTCGATTCCTTGATCATCACTGACCTCCTAAAAATTTTAGAGATTCTCAGGGGATCAATATCGATCCCGTTAGCAATCCTTGGTTCAGACTATACGCATAACCAGAAACAGCAAGATATATAGCGGGGATATTCTTTGGTTGTAGGGAATAATCTTTGAGATGAACACTCGACTAGCCGTCGGGTTTTAAACTGTTATCAGAGTTTTCATCCGTTTATACGGGAACATTTGTTCGGGACTAAAGTGGTACCTTTTAGCAGTCTTGACCAACTTGGCACGGAAACCTACCGCATTCCCACAATTACCATAGGACAGAGAAACGCCGTCGTTTTCTCATGAAAGTTTGGTGGCTAGCATCGAAGGTAAGGAGATAAGTCCACATAACACTCATAAGCAGAAAGTAGATGAACGCTTTGATATGTTTCTCGTTACATACTGTTACCTGCTAACGGATTCGTTATATATTGAATGCACAAGTCGTTAAAAAGATAACAAAAATTTATTCTTTCCACAAGAAATAAATTAAAATGCTGAAATATTTCTTCACAGATCTTCGCCCAATATCACAATATCTCAAACGTTTAGCAAAAACTTAGTTCAAAACAAATAAAATAATTCTATCTCACAGCGAAATCGCTACAATCAATACAGCATTAAGTAAACAAACAGCAGTTCGCTTTTTACAGCTACAAGTATAACAGCAACAACAACAACTAACTGAGATGAGTCCAGTCCAGTCCAGTCAAGTATTGCCGGAATATCGTAGCAATTGCACGATGTGTCCGGCTCCTGATAATTTGCCCAAAAGGCACATGATATGGGTAGGTCCAGGTAGGTGAAATACATACACGAAAAAGGAGGGGGGGTGACCATGCATCACCAGGTTTAGAAAAACCAAAAATGATCACAATCGGCGCAGCGACAAGGAGAGAGAAAACGCAAAACCAGACAAATGGCCTAGAGCGCAAGAAATATAAAACGCATAATATGAAATTAAATACAGACACAAATATAAAATACAAACATAAAGAAATACAAATATGCAATGATAAAAATACAAATATGCAATGATAAAAATACAAATACAAAAATAGTGAAAATAAAGTTGAATAAGTAGAATATATACATTACGTACAGACCAGCAAATAGCTAGCAAAAGTAAGTGTCAAGTTCTTTACGCGGGAAAGTTTAAATTACATATATGTGCGGCATAAGGTCTGATATATCTGTCCTCTATGAGAATTTCATAGTCAAGGGTGTTGAAGATCTCGAGGTGTGGGCAAGTGAGAGCCTTGTTGAAGAACTTGTCATTAATTCGAAGAAGATAATCTTTGACAGTTTCAATCTTTAAATCTCTGTGTAACATATCGTTGGGCACAAAGTAATGGGCATTCGTAATCAGCCGTAAAAATCTGTTTTGCATAACTTGTATTCTGTAGAGGTCACGTGATGTAAAAGCTGCCCAGGCCGGGGAGGCATAAGAGAAAATAGGGCGCACTATTGCCGTATAAAGGTGCTTCTTACGTAACAAATCCAGTTGCGAATACTTTCCTAAAAGCGGCATAAGGCTTTTCATAACAATTATGGTCTTGTTTCGGATGTGATTGACGTGATCAGTCCACGTAAATTTGTGATTAAAAACCACACCTAGGTAATTGGCCTTTTTTACAATTGGGACTTCTACGTCGAAAAGGGTAAGTCTGACATTTAACTGAGATGAGGTGTTTCACCTCGGCTTTTATAAGCTTTTTAATTATCAGTAGAACTATCACGATTTTTCTAGATTTTTGTGGATGGCAACAGTAATTACGAGATATTTATTTATTAAGCATTAAATGCACGCGCTCTTTTATTTTTATTGTTATTATTATTTTTTTGACGTAGCTTTCTCTTCAAAAATCGTCTGCGTTGCACGGGGAAATAAAAAGGAATTTTAATTACAATTCTAAATAAATAGCCAAATAAATGTGAAATTTGTAACAATACATTGTTTGCATTTATATCAAATCTTCACAACGTCAGTTTTAAACTTCGCCTCAAGAGGAAAAGAACATAAATTCCAGACAAATAACTGAAGATAAGACGAAAAAGATCTTTGAAAAGTAAAAAAGCCTTTTCTATTTAAAATAATTAGTGTTTTATTTAAAAATAATTATTAATTAACATTAATTTTATCTAATTTTTGGAACTATTACTTTATCTCAATAATTTTATGTAATATATTGTCAAAAGTTATTATGTCATGTGAGCAGATACGGCGAATTTTCTTCAAAGTAGTCATCAGTACAACTTTATAAGTCCCAACTTATTAAATACATGAATGAAGCGTACTTACGTATTAACGCAACCACCTTAATACTAGTCGATAAATTTTCAGAAAGTGCCAGGCGTTGGTAGCCATGCTAATAATAATCCTTGAGTGAACCAAAGCCAAGCCATTTTTGTATGCATTCTTTTTTGTTACAATCCAAGTTCCAACTTTTTTTGTAATTTTTTTCTCCTTAAACATAGTTTTAAAATTTAATCTTGTAGAATTTTCCAGCAATGGAAGAAATTGCCGTAAAAGAACAGAGAACTGCGAATATTGTTATTATAGCTTATAATAGTTTATAGCAATTCTTATAGATTCTGGAATATTATTTTAAACTTCTTGCAATAAATGACTTCCTCAATTCATCTGAAGAACAAAATATTCGAACGGTGAAACATCTAATTCTGTCATTCTAATTAAAACTTCATCGAAACAGTCATTTTTTTCTATTAAAAAGTCTATAATTTTTTGTGTCTTTGGGTTAGTAACATTATTTTTAGGTTAGTTAGAATTTACCTCGGATTCTTATTTTTTTCAATACATTAATGCTATTTTTGAACATATATGCAGCCCGCTTGTACTTCTTCTAAAAACAACTTCCTTAAACATGATTTGCAATTTGCCAGCCTATTGTTTTTAACACATAAACAGTAGAACTAAGCGGAAATATTATAGCAGGTTTTTTTACTTCCTTGTAATAAGTAAAAAGGAAGTATTGTAATTGCGAAAAATCGCGGCCGCACCAAAAGTATATAAATATATGTTTATGCATATCCATTCTGTTACTCGACTCATTTATCTCAGTTTCTTTGTTCTTATATATTTGTAGATTGTGCACTTTTTGATTTGAAAATGATTGAATTATGTTATTCTTATCTTCTGGTTAAGGTTTTCATGCCTTTAGTAAACCTGCATGCAATATTTTTAGAATTATCAACAATTTAAAAGTTGTTTAATTGCGGCTAAGCCTAATTATTTTTACTATGGCAGCCATATTTGTTTACCTTTTAAACTTAGCAGAATATTGGATTTGTTGCCAATCTAGAGAAGCTATGCTTCTCAACAACAAAGATAACGCCTTCTTTTATTATTGCAAATTAAATCATGCTTAATCCATTCTGGAATGTAGTCGAGGAAATAAGTGTTTAAGATTTAGTTCGCTATTTTCAATATAGATATTTTGAGTTTTTATGTTTTTGCCTTGTCGCGAAGTGAGAACTGAATTAATTGAATGAGAAATACTGAACGGTCTGTGAAAAACTGTTTCTTTTTAGTTCAAAGAGGCTTTGTCCCTGAAGTACCATTGTTTTCGTTTCGGCATTTTGCATCGGAAACATTAAATGTCAGTTCACTTTTCAAACTGTTGCCACCAGATATTGCATCCCTGTATTATATTTAAAGAAATTAAATGATGAAGAATATGCATAAATGTATGCATGGTTTTCGCATTGTGATAAAAGGACAGTACCTATAGCCATCGAATTTTGAATGACATAATCCTACTGCGAATATGGGTATCTGGAAGCCCAAATTTGAAATTTGGAATTTGTTTTAATACCGATTGCTTATTTTGTAAAACTTAACGAAATTTTGATTAACAAGCTCAAAAATTTAAAGCGAGCAATGGCAACGTTGTACAGAAAAATTTTTTTTATCTCCAGCGCGCGAGACTGTGTATCGGAAATTCTAAAGATATGCTCAATTTAAAATTATTTTGCGATATTGCTCTTGAACGGAATTTTATGGTTTAGGTGCGAAGAACATGATATTTAATAAATAAAAGTAATACACAAAACGTTAAAAAAACTCCTCTTTGGGCGTAATGTAAAGCTTTCAGAATTTTTTTATTATGATTTTGATTAGGATTTTTTTTGTTTAATTTCTTTTATGCGCCGTTTTAGATTTATTACAGTATTTGAATAGAGCATGTAGCAACGATTAGATAATTCTTCAGATGATATAATTTTCGTGCATTCTGAGTTAGAAAATGAAGGAGATGTAACGCTGTTAAGTGAACCTAGTGCCAGAGTGACGCTATGGTAAACAAATATAGTGAATTTTAAAGAGTGCATTCATTCTATTGTGATTTATGCGCTATCGACGAAGTAGATTTAATTCAATTCAATAAGTGTGCATGAAATGGAAGAAAAAGTGCATATAATTTAATATTCCGTACAAGGAAGTCATGTGGTGTACACATTAGATTTTTTGTGTTCTTTGAAGCCATATTATCATTATGATGAATAAAACTCAAAACATATATATTACAAATATAAATATTTTGATCAATAAATTATAATACAAAGTGTGTACTGATTTTTGGAAAATGAGGTCACCAAAATATAATACAAAAATCTAAATTAAAATTAATGAATTATTTTACTTTAAAAATCTTTAAATTTTACTTTATTCAAATAATAAAAAAATCTAAATTAAAAATATCATTTCAATCATTGCGTACAATTTTACTATGATCATCCTTGAATTAAGCAGTTCTGATTAAAGAACTGTTGGGTGGTACTGTTCTATCCCTAGCGAACACAAAAGTCCCTTTTCGAATGTTAGCATAGCATTAATCAGAAGTAACGATAAGGCTAAAGATCATCATGTAGCGTTGCCTACAAGGCTACTGTAAGGTGCTGGAGGAAAAATTAAGTTCTAAATATTTTGGCGAAAGCTGGTTGGTGGATTTGATTTACATGATGTGAGCTTGGTCTCATGCATGTTTCACACTTGGTCTTGACATTACAGACAAAAACAGGGGTGAAGATGAGAAAGCAAATCACTAATGTTGGTGCAGCCATATCGATGAAAAAAATACGTATTTCAAATGACAATAGATGCCAAATAAGTTAAATTAATACCTGTAATCAAAAAAATATTTCTTATTAATAGCTAAGCCTGATAACGAAAGTATTTTACTTAACAAATTCCACTTTTACGAAATTGCGAAGTAGCATTAAATATCAGTATTCAGTGTACCGCTGTTGCAATCAGAAGTCACAATGTATATACATATGTCTCCTGTAAAATATTTTAATGCAGGATTCTATAAATTGTACTGTACTGAGCCACATGCTTCGGAAAAAGCTCGCGAAACATAATGGTTTTCCCTTTTACATTGATTTATTACTTTATGTATTATTGCTTGGTTTATTACTTTATTTATTGTTGCTGGTTTTTGTTAAAATTGATGCCTAAATGTTTAAATTCGCAATTAATTTCTCCTTTGGCAAATTTTCTCTTGTTACCATATGTTTAACTTTAGAAACATTAGAAACATTACGCATCTTTTCGAGTATTTCTTTGGAGTCTTCATTCCATGTAGAAGTAATGACTGGCGGTTTTTCCCTTTCCGATTAATAATGTTGCTTATTTTTCTTTCAGAAATTTTAATAACTTGCGTTTCACAACGCTTTTGAATTATGAAGTAAGAACGTTTCTCTTCGGGAAACTCACAAACATATTCTTAAATCCAGAGCTTGTTTGCATGCGACATTTTGAAAGAAAAATAAATAAATAAATAGATTAAAAACCAGACTATATTACTCATAAATAAAGGAACTATATGATGCTTTTGATTGAAATGAAATTCTATTAAAAATGTCAATCGGAGAGTTCAGTCGTAGTTTAGTTTAAAGAAGTTCATTTTGTTTTTTGCTTTTCGCAATGGATACGAGTTTCTACTTGATCTTCGGTAAGTATATTGATCTTTGTACCATTTAATTATTTGCTCGATTCAACGATACGCGTACGATGGAATTAAAGGAGATCGATATTAATGGAATCCGAATTCCAACAATTGAGTCTGTCACTTGCAGAATCAGCTGTCTTAAAATGGCGAAGCTTTCAACAACTCGCAGATTCATGATGAAGACCCTGAGGAAAACAGTCTAATTCGTGTCAAAAAAGCCCAAGATTGCGACATCGAACTTACTCCAAGGGGAACAACCTGAAATTACTCCTAGGGAAACTACAAGATGATTCAACTCAAATTAAAACAAATGAAAGCTTAAAAGATAATGCTATCATCTTGGAAAATGGCTCGTCCACTCCTCAGACTAATCAAACGCACAAAGAATGCGCTTTCACTGATAGTGAGGGATTTACATCCCCACGTAATTCTGTCAAAAGCCCACTTGCAACTCCACCGGAAAATGAGATAAAACAATCAAATAAATTTGTGAATCTAAAACAAGACGACAGTATGGATAATGAAAATTCGAAGCAACCTCCATTTCAACCCAAAATTAGCATTCCACCTATCATCATGTATGATTTTAACTGGGAAGCAATTAAAGAAGAAGAGGATAATAATATTATCAAAAAGTACCGCGCTAATATGAAAGGCGAATTATTAACTATAAGGCTTTTCGAAATCGATCATTATCGTTTTCTCACTATATATCTCCAAATTAGAGGAATGGAATTTCACAGCTTCAAGCTGAACTCAGAGAAACCCATAAAAGTTGTTATTAAAAAGCTACCTAACAACACTAATCCCGAATTAATCCAACAGGAACTGAGCAATAAAAACGTACCTGTTTTAAAAGTCAGGCAACTTACATCCGTACGAGAGTGCAATTAAATGTTCCAGTTTTTCAAGTTGACTTAAAAAAGATCCGTAGAATTCAAAAGAATTTACAGAGTCGGAACCATCAGAGGCTTAGAAGTCGCAATTGAAACTTAGGAAACGCAATCGAGATCGGAACCCGTGCAGTGCCGTAAGTGCCAGCGGTACGGGCACTCACGAGAACTCTGCCACTATAAACTTAGATGCCTAAAATGTGCACAATTTCACGAAATACATACATGTACGCAAATGAAAGAGGACAGTAAACCTGATACTTGTGCTTTATGTGGCGAAACACACGTTTCGTTCTCCAAATGTTGTGCCAAATACCCAAGAAATATTCAAAAAGCTATTGAAGCGGCAAAAAACAAAAAAAGAATCCTTAAAATCAGGAAACCAAAATAAATTCAGATTATCAAACGAAGAATTCCATTCTCTACCAAACATCAGAGAACAAAATTGATCAGAAAACGCTTTAGCCTGGTTTAGAAAGAAAACCTAGCAAGATAGCAAAGAAAATGAATTATCCTTTTTTAAATGGGTAAAAATTCACTTACAGAAAGCCAAAGAATTCTTTGCGAAATTCAAAGCTGCCAAATCTATTATGGATAAACTTGAAAGAGGAGTTTCCGCAGTAGACTACTTTTCAAATGTTAGTTTTGATTTCTTGCCTATTAACTTTAGCAAATGCCACTCTTGAGTTTAATTCGCTTCAGCTGCGGTATTTTACCTTCACTACCATCTCCGTAAATATTAATCAGAACTTGTGAAGCTTAGTGTTGACACTGTATATATTCTATTTAATCAAGACTTAATTTTATTCAGATTCTTCATAAAGTTAGAAACTGATTTACATCTGGCAAAGCTGAAAGGACTTTGTGTTTTAATTTTATTTTGTAATATTATTTGTTGTATTTAAACTCATCATTTTTCATTTTGTATTTGCGCCTTTGTGCTCTGATACTTCATAAATAGTGCATCTTATTTTTGAAAGCGAATGTTAATGTGATACAATTATTAATATACTGGTCAAAACTCTTAGAAGTTCTATGACAGCAGTAAAGTGATGATACCTGATATCTGATATCTCCTTTCACATAATAAGCTGTTGCCAAAAATTTTTATATCAAAATATGTGCTTTTCAAAATTTTTTATCGAAGTCTTTCTAACAGTGTCTAAACACCCTCTGTATTTGGGTGCTATTCAGATCCGCTTGCTGAGAAATAGGTTAAAAGTGCTGGGAATACGGTTCAAAGTTTCAAACAAATAGAAAGAAGGCTTTTTGGTCGTTTGTAGATCAGTTTCACGGTTTCATTTTCAGTCACATATGGTGAAGGATATCGTGATTGATAAAAATAAGTCTCATTTTTTTATTTTCCAGTGTTTTTAATTAAAACTGTATAATTTAAAAGGCATTTTCATGTGTTTTATCTAATGATAAAATTTACTTATGAAAAAACAACTGCAGACACACTCGAAAACATTTTACAAACGTACTTTTTTAAATAAAGTCACATAAATTAATGAACTAAATTTAAACAAAAGCTTCAGAAAAATGAAAGTTAAGTTCATCTTTCTGTTAGTACTGTAAATGATGCGATGAAAATAAGAGTGGTTCTTAAAAACAGCGAGTAATGTTTGCGAACAAAAATTATTTCATAACTTTCGAATGATTAATTCAATTAAATCACTTTGATGGTCAATTTACCCAAATGAGTTGAACGTGAAAGAAATTAGTTAACGCTGAATGAGGCTTAAATAAGAAGACATTTACATATCATCTCACGCCATGATTTGACTTCCTTTAGATGTGATTCACGATTCCCTTCCGCTCAGTTAGATGCATGTCTTTTTGAATAAGAATCACCTGAAAGAGACACACCCTCATCAAGGCCACTTATTGTATAATATCTGATGGCATTTGGCAAAAGGGGGCAGAAAAGATTCGTAGTTTAAGATTCAGATATTCGAATCGTTAGGAAATGCACGTAGAATATAAATAAAACATTACTTTTTTGTGTATAACAGAAACTAAACATTTTTGTGTAATCGGCAAGGAAAAACAGGGTTTATTTTTTTCATTTTGTTGGTTGCAGCAAAAATGGCAAAGCTATTTTCTTCACTTTTCCATTTTTATTTCAGCCATGAACAGCGACCCATATTTTCTCCTCCGCATAACTGAACTTGAAACGCTATCTTGAGTAGTTAATTATATTTTACTTGAGAAACATTACCGTTATTTTCTTTTGGAGTCCATTTCGTGAAAAGGTGTTGGTTGAAAGAAATTATTAAAGCTAAAATTATATAAATTATTAAAGCTGCTTGGAAGCACTTTAAGATAAATTAATATTTGTGGTTATGAGAAATTGTTCATGCACGTCTTGATTTTCTTGATCTCTTAAAATGTTTGTGTATGTTGTGCAACGGTTCTAAAAGTAAACACAGTTATGTTGACCTTGTCAGTTTGATTTTCAAAACAACTCAGAAACTGATTTGTCTTCAAAATGAGACAGGCGTGGTACAAAACAGTGGGAAAATGATTTATTACTTTTAAATTTGCTTTCACAAAAAGTAAAGCAAATACGAAAATCCCCTGAATTTTTTGCAGTAATTTTTTTTAATTCTGCAGAATATTTTATGTTTTACTTTCGTGTTTCTTAAGATAATCTTCCGCGCCAACATTATTCAATTTTATCTTGTTCATTACTGTGATGTAGAAAACTTATTATTTCAATTTTCTTTATGAAAGTTATTGAATGAACATACTGTGAGCTTTTACTGCTCCTATTTATGAATTTCTGTATTTCAGAAAAGATTTTCACTTTCTTTCAAGGAGTCCATTTTACAGCGGACATTTTGAAGACTTAGCTTTTTTTCCGCGAACTGAAATGTGTAAATTATATGCATCTGTAATATTTGCATTTGCGTATCGAATTGAGAGTCATCGTTTCTAAAAGCTTCAGCATATATATTCAAACAGAATAGAATTGTTGAATAGTTGGAAAAACCTGTTATCCTAGATGCACATTCATTCATTTATGCGCAAAAATAAACACATATACACAATTAAGAGTTTAGACAAGCCCATTAAACACTGGTAGTTTTGCCTGGGTTTCAAATCTTAGTAAAAGGACTAACAACGTAAGTGATTTCGGAGATTTCTTTTGTGTATTAAGCGAGTACGATCCAGTTTCTCACCGTACATCCTCCACGAAGGCATGGATTTCTTTAAATAAATATCCTTCGTTTTCTTGTGCTTTCCCTTGGGGACGGTAGACATTCAAATACTTTTTTTTTCATTTAATATCCTACATACATAAAACTTTTCATGCACGTGTATTTTGTCACATGTATATCAAATACCTTCGGAAAAAAGTTCTGCCTAATTGCAATTTAAACCTTTTCTTAAAATTTAAATTTTTAAAAATTATTTATTAAAATACTCCACGCAACTTAATTTTCTAAATTCCTGGTTAGTTTTGCTTTATTTTTATGGAAACATATACGAAAAACAGAACTTAATATTAATTTGTGAACTGCATGATATGTTAAATTTAATAATCATTTCTTTTACACATATCTATATTTTGGCCAAAATTTTGCATTTTAATACACTTTATTTAGTTTTTATTATCTTCACGAATTCGTACTCTAAAATGCATACTAAGTTTTGTTACATATATAAACAGATATCTAAGTTAAAGCCGCCCAAAAGGGATAATATTAGGAACTCTGACTGTCGTTTCCAAGAGCCCGAGTTCGAATCCCGGCTACGGCATCGATGCTTATAAATGTATAGTGTCTTTTGTAGCATATGGGCACTCTAAATACATGGCGAGCAGAAAATCCTTTCGTGTGGTTTGGTAGCAGGGAAGAGGAGTGGAAGACTCTCAGATCACACACCCACGGACGCTCTCCCTCAGAATTGGGGTGCAAGTAGAAGTCCAACCTCCTGGAGGCTCTGACAATCATTCATTCCATGAAATATGGACTCCACAACAACAATCTAAGTTACAAATTATATACATTTTGGAAAAAAGGAAACCAACTCGCATAGAGCTTTTTGAAAATGCAATAATCACGAAAATTCCATTTTTAGAAAGCATATTTTAAGAATATTTGTACACTTAGCTTTCTTCTATTACTTCTCAGTACCCCCTAATGTACCCTTTTATTTAACATCAAATATTTTAATGTTATTTTATTCATGCATATATATTTTTTTATTTAAAAAATAATATAATGGTAAGAAATATTTCACTAACATTTTACACATTTTCTCCCACACTTTGGGTAAATTCAACTAAATATTTAACGTCCAAATCACTCTTAAAAATTTTAATTATTCCAAATTACTTTACATAGTTTTTTGGTAATTTTTCTTTTCTTATATCCACTCAAACGACTTCTTTCACTTTGGTTTATGTGGCATTTATCTGATCTTTTGCAATAGGTATCGAACTTAAATTTATTTCTTCCTTTCCCATACGCAAAGTGTTTAAGCCTCCAAAATTAAAGTCACTAATTGCTCTAATAACAGCCATTTCGAGTCCCTATTTAGGTACATTTAAGCTATTTTACAGGAATATTAGAATATGTTGAATTGTATACTTATTAACACGTTTTGCAAATGAAATCTATCTTAGATGAACAGCCAAATATTTTTTTGAAACTGCATCTAACAAATTTTTGCAACATTAATAGCATTACACATTGTACAATAAAAATGACCACATATTATAGCTCATCAAAATAAAAGAGCATTCTTCACTCATATTTTGACTAAAATTTAATGAGGATGGTATAGTTTTCTTTAGGTTAGTTGCACAGTTGTAAATTCGCAGTTGTAAATGATTCTGATGTTAAAAGTTCATAACTTGTTATCTACTTTAATGAAATCTTATTTTCAGTATCAGCAGTTTTTACTGACATTTCAATGTCCACAGACGACCATCTATTATGGAATTTTTTTGTACAAGTGTTTTCGGGTGGGCTTTTATGGATTTAGATTTTCGATAATATTTACCAATATCATGCGATTTGCCAGAACATTAATAAAATACATTCACAAGGAAACTATTACCAAAATAAAACAAACTGATGTATAAAATATTACAAACAGTACTTTCCAGTCCTAAGACGTTTTATAAGGTAAACAAAGCTAAACTGAAAAAAATGACAAATACTAGTAAACTAAAACATATAGAATACTAATATAAACAAACAAAAAAGTATTTCATACTTCGTTTTTAGACCGAAGGGGTTTTGTCCCAGTAGAACTATTGCTTTCGTTTTGACATTTTGCGTCGAATCACTCTGAATGTACGTTTCACTTTTCAAATTGTTGCAACCAAATATTATCGCCCTGTATTATTGTTGAGGAAATTAAATAATGAAGAATCTGCATAAATGTATATATGTTTCTCGCATTGTGATAAAACAATGGTACCTAGAGGCATCAAATTTTGAATGACGTAATCCTACAGCGAATATGCGCGTCTGGAAGCCCGAATTAGAAATATGTTTTATAGTTTATTTCCTATTTTATTAAACTTTAACGAACTCAAGGGTTTCAAAGCGAGCAATGGCAGCGTTGTACAGAAAAAGCATTTTTAACTCCAGGGCGTGAGACTGTGTCGTAAATTCTAAAGATATGTTCAATTTAAAGTTATTTTGCGATATTGCTCTTGAACTGAATTTTATGGTTTAAGTGCGAAGAACAGGATATTTAACAAATAAAGGTAACACACAGAATGTTAAAAAAACGCCCCTTTGGACGTAATTTAAAATCTGAAACCTATTTTTAGTCCAAAGGGGCTTTGTTTTATTTTATAATCGTTTCATTTGTCGAGATGTTCTGGAAGAAAACTTAAAACAGTTTTTATGTTTTAGAGTAGATTTAAATGTCGTAACATGAGAGAATATTTAAATTAACTTTTGGTAGAATACATGAAACTATACATCATTTAACATAAAAATAAGTTATTTATTTAAAGAATGATAAAAATAAATGCATAATATTTTACTTATTCACCTAACTACATAGGAAAACAACTCTAAATAAAGAAAATATTTAGTGCAAAATGCTTATTTACTATTTATTAAATACATTTTATTTACTATTTTATTAAGTATGGATAATTTATTAAATATGGATGCAAATATGGAATGTAAAATACGTTTTGTATTTTTAAAAAGGTGATATTATAGTCTATTTCAAATTTAATACGTATTAAGATATTTCAGAAGAAATAAAAATATATCAGCTAAATTATGACTTCTAGTAATTAAAGTGAAATTATCTCCATTTACATTGTAAATGTAGATAAGTACATACATTTTTTCCTGCATTTCATTTAAACTTATTTCCTCGAATTTCATTAGAGATATATTTCTCATTCAGTTAATTCAGTTCTCACTTCGCGACAAGGCAAAAACACATAAAACGTCAAAATATTTTCATTAAAAATTGAAAAATATAGAAAAATATAAAGCATAAATACAGTTATAACAATTTAAAGAACAACTTTTGCAATCAAAATTAGAGTTCCTGCGCAAAAACAAGCAGTTCGGCCAGCGGGGAAGAAAGCATATTTTTCAGTGCACAAATATGAAAGATTACTTTTGATCTCGCTCGACGAAAAGAAACTCAAAACTTAGAAACTGACTAAATTTGTTATGAACGCTATGCTGAGTCAATATATGGAATAATTAAATAACCTAATTGTTAATTCCAGTATGGATAAAGCGTGATTTAATTCGCAATAATAAAAGAAGACGTTATTTTTGTTGTTGCGAAGCTTAGTTTCTTCAGATTGGCAACAAATCCACTATTTTGCTAAGATTCAAAAGTGAACAAATATGGCTACTATGGTAAAAATAATTAGGCTTAGCCGCACTTAAAGAACTTTAAAATTGTTGATAATTTACAAATATTGCAAGCAAATTTACTAAAGGCATAAAAACCGTAACCGGAAGATAAGAACAACATGATTCAATCACTTTTAAAGCAAAAAATGCACAATTTACCAACATATAAGAATAAAAAAAAACTGAGATCAATGAGCTGAGTAACAGAGGGCGTATATATATATATACTCTTTGTGAGGCCGATTGCCACCAAAAAGGGAGGTTCACAACTACATACTATAGCAGTCCTATATACAAAATCTTAACGTTCTGAGGATACTCATTTTTTAGTTATGCGAGATAAATATACAGATACGTACAGACGCCATAAACAAATTTCTTCTGAATCCGTTTTAAATCAGTTTTATAATTCGTTTTGGGTAAAGAGTTCTTTATTCTGTCCTTACGTACAGATGCCAAACAAAAACATCGTTAAATTTCATTCGATAGCGGTCAAAATGGATATTTTCATTGAAATATGGTACCCGAAATTTTTCATGATTACAATACTTCCTTTGCTTTGTACAAGGAAGTAAAAAAGACAAATAAAAGTTTAATTAGTATTTTTTAAAATTGGCTTTGGTAACTGACCTGTTTTCTTCAAACTTATTATACTAAATAAGAATGTAAAAAAATTGTATATACCGTATTTGAGACAATTACACTCAAATTTAAGTTAAATTCCTACGCCAAATTACAATGCAAATAACTTCACAAGCGTTTAATTAGCATAGAAATCATGTTTATGCATCTATTTTATGATTGAAATTTTTAAACGTATACTTTTACTATGAATTGGCATCAGTGCTTCATGTGCTTATTGATCTAAAACTGTGATGAGTAAGGAAATGTATAATCGAAATTCTTTTCGATTTCAATCGATATTCTTGAATGAAATTTTATTTAAGTGAATATTACCACTTGTTTCACTTTATCGACATATGTCTCATTACTATTGATATCTTCTAAGCGATCCACTTACTGTTGTCAAATGTTGGAGTAGATAGGAGTTTCTGCTTTTTCCCAAAGGATAAAAATTTTTTTTCGCTTGTTACTACTCCACGTGACTGACAAGTGTTATCATTCTTCAAAGGGTGGTATATAACATAAAAGCGTTTACTAATTTACTGCTTTCTGAACAAAACTTGCGTTAGTTAAGGTATGTAAATGTTGTGAGCTTATTATGATTATTATTATTGAAATTTTATTAAAATTAACTACAGCTATTTTAAAGCATTGCGAATCGAATCACATAGCATAAAATAATTGAATGTCGAAAATTAGTTAAACTTTAGTTTCTATTCTATATTTAGTGCCTTTTAAATACTTTATTGAGAGGCAGCTGACAACGAATTAGGAGTAACACGCGAATTGTTTTTAGATTTAAAAATATGCAGGTCTAAATTTGATTTTAATTAACTTTTCTGCAACACGACTCTATTATCCTGTAGGAAGTGTTTCGCTTTTCGCAAGAATATAGTTATTGAAATTGATCTGACATTTAAAAAATCAAGAAAAAATTCCCATTCAGTATTTCCCCTCTTTTCGGTTTATACTCTGAGGTTACAAAAACTGTTCGAATGTTGAATTAATATCATTTTCTGTTATTTCAGCTTCATCTTTTTCATTAAGTCTCTCTATAAATAAGTCGTAAGATTAGAACCCACTTTTATTCTATATATATATATATATATTTAGTTAACCTACAGGTATGACATATCATGAAATCACTGATGACATTTCTTAAAAAATTTGGTGTTGGTTATTCATTATGCATCTGAATATTATTTTTATTATTATAACAAAAGTTTACTTTCGTTTGAGGCTGTAGCTTAAAATTTCTTGAAAGTATTAATTGATTAATTTCAGCATTAATTGATTAATTTCATACATTTATGTATATAAATGTGTTTTATGATCGCAAAAGATGTAGTTAATGTTCGAGAAAACATGAGCAGATCTGAACTATAGTACAAAAAAGTGGAATTTTTTTGTACTAGCAGAATAGTAGGTTTTTAATGTTAAGTAGTCCTTTGGTGTTTTCATTCCAATAAACGAAAAAGTATTTCTCTCTCCTTTCCACATGCCTTCGTGGCGTAACTGGAGCACCCTCGGCGGGTATTCGATAGGTCCAGGTTCGAGTCCGGATGAGGGCATTGCTCATTTTTCACGTCTCCAGCATCAAAAATCCTAATGACTCTTCAGTGGCATCCAAACTAAAAGGCGGTAGACGGTAATTCTTCACCACCAGGATTTGGGAATTGGGTTCTTTAAACCCCAGTAGCCCTATAAAAGGGGGAGTATATAAGATATTTTCTCCCTCTCGTCCTCATGCCTTCGTGGTGTAACGGTAGCACTTTTGGCGCGTATTCGAGAGGTTCAGTTTTGAGTCGCTGCGAGGCCAATGCTCATTCTTCAGATCTTCAGCATCAAAAATCCTAATAACTCTCTACAAAACAATGAAATCTAAAGTTAAACAACAACCTTAATTTGGTGGAGATTCTGAATAAAAGATCTATTGGTTTCGAGGGCAATCATGCTCAAGTCCCCCCCTTTTTTTAAGAAATAAAAATACTTTTTAATTTTTTTTTCTCTGGTCGAAAGAAACGTTTAGATTTTGTCGATCGAAACCTAAACAAAAGCAATCCTGAATGCTCATAGTGTCATCTGTATGCATTAAAGTGCTTATTTGTCGGTAGAGTCTGTGTTTTCACCTGAAGGACTGCTACTATAAATACAAACGCAATGTATGAATGTTGCAACAGTGTCTTTTACATACATTTCTTTGATGATAACGAGGGAGTGATTGTCTGAAGATTCTCTCGACGCCAAATGATGTTTGTTAATGCTCTGCACCCCATTATCTCGGCTCATTGGTTTAGTATCGTCATAGTTCTTCAATCCATTAACATGCCCACTTCAGCCGCTAGTCTTTAAATTAAAAGTTATGTAGATTATTGACTGCTTAGTCGCCCAAGGGAGGTAATGGTTAGTGACTATTAATACCGTACCCAAGTGTTTTGGTTCAAACCCTGCAGAAGGTATGGATGTTTGTAAACGTATAGTGTCTCGGCGGCATGGGAACACTCAGAATTTGCAGTGACCCGATAGTCCTCTCAAGAAGTTGGTGGTAGGGGAGGAGAAGTGAAAGACTTTCGGAGCAGTTCCATCCCCCCGAAGTGCTCTCGTTCAAAATTTGGGGCCGAACTGAGCAAAGTCGTATTGTCATCTGTTTGGTGCCCAAGGCTCTTGCTAACGGTACACGCAATCTTGATTTCTTGTCACGATGACTTTCCTGGGCTTGCTGGAATTTCAGACAAGTGAGATTAGTCAAAACAACAGCAGAAACAACTGACTGTTTAATATAGAAAGTACCGTCATAAAGCAAAAATCCTAGAACATTATTCACTTACTTCAGGACTGTACATTACTTAATTTAGGAAATAATATACTAGTTCAAAAAGCCGATATCTGTTAGTTTAAAGTAGATTCTATGAGAGCCAGTCATGGTAGAATTCGAGTAAAGTTTCACTTTTGTCTTGACATTAATCACACATATGTAAAACATAAAATAAGAAAATAAACATGTAATAAGTTGCTAGCAATACCTCTTTAAATTTCTTCTTTAGATTTTTACATGTCAGCCTTCTAGCATCTGCAATGCATCACAATGTCTCTCAACTGCGTCATTTCTAGATAATCCGATTACGCTGATGATGTAACTAATTCGGAACTTAAACCGAAACTTCCTCTAAATAAGCAACTTAAACCGAAATCTTTTCTTGGTGAGCTTCTGTATATTGGACACTGCACAATTTGTCTTCTACCTGTGTGCTGTCGAAGATGCTAGTTCTCTACTCTATTCGTATCGTAACAACATCGAACATGTAAATGCTCTTGAATAGGAACGATAGAGTGCCGAGTGAATTGTGGCTACACATGTCAATTGAAATAAAGATGGGTATTGAATATCCGTCTAATACCAAGTTTCTTCTTCATTATGGACCAACACCTCAGCATTATAATCTTCATATTAACTTTTACTTCCTTGTACGAAGTAAAAAGGAAGTATTGTAATCGAAAAAAAATTTCGGGTATTATATTTCAACAAAAATATCCATTTTGACCGCTATCGGATGCAATTTAACTATGTTTTTGGGTGACATCTGTACGGAAGGATAGAATAAAGAACTAATTCTCCCCCCAGAAACTGTACGTACTGTTCCGTACGTAAGGATGTTACATTTTTACAGATGTTATTAAGTTTTTGCGTAACATCTGTACGTAATGCCTTCTTTTATTATTGTGAATTAAATCATGCTTAATTCATCCTGGAATTTATTCGAGGAAATAAGCTTTTAAGATTTACTTCGTAATTTTTAATAATAATATTTATGTATTCTTCTCCTCGTATGACTTCGCCTTCTCGCGAAGTGAGATCTGAATTGATTGAATGAGAAATACTGAATCGACCGTAAAAAACTGTTTCTTTTCTTTCTTTTTTTTTGTTGTTTAATTTCTTTTATACATCGTTTTAGGTTTATTACGTTATTTGAATAGAACATGTGGCAAAGATTAGATAATTCTTCAATAATATAAATAATTTTTGTGCTTTCTGAGTTATGAAATGAATATTTAGCGTTGTTAAGTGAACCTAACGCCAGAGTGTCGCTATGGTAAACTCATTTAGTGAATTTTAAAGTGTGCATTCATTCTATTGTGATTTATGCGCTGTCGATGAAGTAGATTTAATTCAATCCAATAAGTTTAAATAAAATGCAGCAACAAAATGCGTATAATTTAAATATTCCGTACAGGGAAGTCATGTGGTGTACACATCAGATTTTTAAATTGATAATCGAAAGATTTATTATGCAATAAGTTAAGAAATTATTAATGAGGTTTCTTTTTTAGGTTCTGTAGGTAACGAAAATGATGCTGAAAGGTCTGATATTGTTGGTGGCTGTCGCAGTAGTAGCTGACGCTTTTGTTTGTCCCAAAGATTACTGCGATAAAGTGGAATGTGAAGACCTCACTGATTGCTTAGAGAGCAACGGACAGAGAGTTAGGGAAAAAGGAAGCTATTGCCAGTGCTGTGACATTTGCATAAAACTTCTAGGTAATAACTCGTTAAGATATTTGCAACTTTCGTCTAAAATTAATTTTTATCTGAAACTTCCATTTTGCATTTGAATATCAGTTTATGTCTTGCATCATCAGACTTTTGATACGTATACAGTAGTAAGAAAAACATATTCGTAAGACAGTGTATTGAAATGTATGGGTAATGAATGCGTAACTAATTCAGAAATTTAAACTCACGTGCTAATTCAATATTAAAAATATCATTTTCGGATAAAATGTTATAAAAGATATTTCGGATAAAATTTTATTCCATATATTAAACTGCTCAACATTTGCTTATCATTGGCGAAGGATAAGTCATAAATAGCAAAAAGAATCAGGATGCAAACACACTGAATTTCACAAGAATTTTTCACAGCTGACATCAGGGTCTGAGAAGTGACTACCATGAGATGAATTAATGAGTTAATGGTAAGATTCACATGTTAGCGTGGAGTATCCTATTCCCATTATATGGATCATTATCTTTTTCCCATGTATAGCAAACAAAAACTAAATTAAATTCCTCAGACTTGTGAATAGCTAATGGAGAAAAACGCACTGCCAAGAAGCTCAAAGACTATGAAATAAATTCAAAAATATTATTAAAATTAAAATCTAATTATTTTTGTGTAATTTAATGCGCTTCATATTTTTATATATATTAAATACTTGATTTGAGCACATGAAAAGATGACAATGGTCTAAAACTGTCTCCTATGATGATCCAGATTGTTCATTGATTTTCAAATATGGCTCTGTGTAGATATTTTTTTAAAATGAACGGTTTTTCTGTACAGTTACCTTGTGGGGAATTTTTAGCGTTATCTTACACTTTTACCAGTCCAAGTCATACAGAAGTTATACTATTGCGCTCGACCCTTGTTAATATCGAGTTTAAGGCAATACATTCAAACACAAACACATGAGCCATTCATACATTAAATGCAACAAATTGTTCAATAAATTCTTTATTTAGCTAGATTTATTTGTACAGCAAAGAGCAAGAGAATTTAGAGAACAACACTACTACAAAATAGTTAACCAAAATGTCTTGGCGGTACACATTATTAGAAGGTATTAAATGCCCTTGAATATATTTTAGTCAAGTTAGGTTAAGGATAACTTTTAATAATGTGCTAACAAATTCTCAGTGTTGGAACTACATGTAGAAGTTGAAAGGCGAATACCATTCATCTCTGATTCTTAAATCTACTAACATAATTTATTAATCTTTATTTTTAATAATAATTCTTGCCGTTCGCATTTAAACTGTATAATAAGTTTAAAATATTTGATAAACTTGTGGGGTTCCATGCTTTTATTTCTCAGTTAGATGTAGGAACCATTTTACACGATAAGCGAATAATCGCTTGAGTGTGTGAACAGAGACACAAGGCTCAAGAAGGGTTAATTATCCCTTATTTCTCAAAATAAGGATCAACACAGTCGGCTTCTATCTCAGAGCGTACAGCAAAGCCTCCACTTGGACTTGAACTCAAACTAATAAGAATTAAAACTGAACTAATGCTTAACTAAAAGACAAAGCCGAAACTATCAGGAAACTAATAAGAATTAAAACTGAACTAATGCTTAACTAAAAGATAAAACCGAAACTATCAGGATTCTAAGTAGTTGACCCCTACATCTGAATTAAATAGGGGAAGCTATCAAGGACTTGAAGTACAGCCCAGCGTAGTAATAGCTCAGAGAGAGACGTAGCCCAAAGGCAAACGCGGGCTAGTCAGAAACTCTGGCTGTCTAACGAACTCGGTGGTACATCGACTTAAATACTATTCTTACTCATTTGCATTAAACGCTTTCTGAAAATACATTCTGGTAGGAAATTGTAAGCTGAAGCTAGAAGAGATAGGAAAGCTGCATAAACTTAAAATAACTGTTATAAAGTTAGGATAAACCTTACAAACTATTAATTAAAATGTTGGAAAATATATGCTAATTTCGTAATAATCGGTAAAATAAGCAGCAAAAAAATGAATGTCATACATACTTAAATGCATTAAGATTAATTTTAGAATTAGCAAATCAGTTTCACACTGAAAATTTGTTAAAATGAGTCTTTCTAAGAAAATGCCTTGAGTCTATTTTGTAAGACAGATATGCAATGTATTTTTTTTTATTTTCAACTTTGTCCTATATGTTTAATGTTTATTTTATTGCTTTAAAAATTCGTACTTTTTGTCTATACATTCCTGAAACTTCGCAGTTCAAATGTATTTATACTTTAACAAATCACAATACTCGTTTTTTGTTATAATCTGTACAATAATAACGTATTGTACAAGAAAATATTTTCATTACATTCGATTACAGAAAATACAAGATTTTGTGTGATCTACATTGAAGTGTTCCCCATTCCCCATTCCCAATAAAATGAAAATCTATATGCTTTCACATATTTTCATATTTTAAAATATTGTAGTTGATTACTTTCGCATGAAATAAAAATAGTAGAATTGGAATTCATTTGTGGATTTAATTGTCATTATGACAATGATCAACCAGGTTAGACTTTTATGATAGAAAATAATGACAGAGGAAGCTTTGCGAACAAAATTTAGATTCTAACACTCAAAACACGAAATTAACGTAAAATATTATGAAAATGGTTTCAAGTTTATAAAATATTAAATTATGCTTATCTAGTGAACTTCATATTCTAAGAACAGGATTATTCACATGCATTATAAATAAATGCATCCAACTAATAATCAGTTATCAGATAAGAGTACATAATAAAACTAGTCTCAGCAGTATTTTCTCACGTAAAAGATGCTGTCATGATAAAAATTACGTGATTATTAAGGATAGGAACAGATAAATGCAATTACAACGAATCATCTTTAAATGAATACCAGATTTTCTTTTAAATGTAAAACAGAAAGAATATGCAATTAAACAAAGCAGATTAAATAAAATGGAACATGATGAATTTTTATGATCAAAAGAAATTTGCGTGCAGTATTCATTTCTTTGCATTCGTAACCTTAATAACGAAAACTTATGTGTATCACACACGTTTTTCATAATCATTATTTGAATATGAACAGAGGAACGTTTTAAAGCTCTAAACACATTCACGATACTAATTCATAATTTACTTTATTTTGATCTCTGAGAAGATAACTGGTAAGCGCAGTTTTATGGCTCTTCGTTTTACTACATCTCGCAAACACAGCACTGTTTTAGAATTTGAAACTATGCAGTTAATTGGCACCATTTTGCAAACCACATTTACTTGCTTTGTGTTGCTGTATTTTATTGAATGGTAATCCGTAAATATTCTTGGATAGTAATATAATAATTATTGAAATATTTAAAAGACCTCAACTGAAATATTCAATTGCTTCTATTGTTAAAATTACTCATATTGTGAGTTGTACATTTCATATATTCCATACATCAACTATTACTTTGTCGCAATATTTCAAACCTTTCTGTTAATACTGCATTGAAACTAGTTTATTAGTAATCATACAATGTGGAGATAAAATTATATGTTAACGCATAGAATAAAATGCCATAAACTAACATTTCAGAGCTTAATCTACAAGTGGGAAAAATTACTTACACGAATAGACGCAATGTAATTAAAATTTAAAGTACTATAATTTAGATAATATAACAGCACAAGGTACACGATGCCCCTTCCCCAAAAAGGGGACAGTTCTATATCTCCCGTTGTACTGAGCCGATTAACGAAATTCAAAGTTCATTTTTCATGTCCCGAAAGCGCGACTTTGGATATGTATTAGATTTATATATAGCATTATTCTAATATAGATATTTTGACACAAAATTGACTTTCTCTCAAATGACATGTTATTTTCTTTCCATATCTCGATTCTACGACTCAAATTACGCCAAACTGCGAAGTTTTTTAAAAATCGCAAGAGTAATTTTATAAAGGTTAGCTCTCAAAATTTTGGCTCCTCAATGTTAATTGAATTTGACATATATTTATTAATATTTCTCTTTTATTAAACTTACTTGATTCCTTCTTTCAGAATTCGAAATTTAGATTTAATCTAAATATAATTCGCACAATTTTTATGATTTATTTTAAAATTTGAATTTTTTAATATTTTTTATAAATGTTTCCAAAAAATTTGGCGTTATAACCTATAAAATTTTAACATCATCTTAAAGTAAATGTATTTCTAAGCATATCTGGAAAAAATCAGTTTTTTTTTTCAAAATTTCGTAAGATATGCGTGAATTTACATTTTGGCGCCTTTTGACATTTGGCGTATTTAATATAAGCGATAATAACGAAAATGTGGTTTATGGACTTTGTTAAAATTATTTGAAAGAATGAACGATGGATCTTTTTCCCTCTCGCGCATCAATGAAAAAAAAAAGGAAGGAAAATAGGTTGCTGTAAATTAAGAAGTTCGCCAAGTGAGTTATTCTTGGCGCAAACTGAAAAACTGCGCCAGGATAAATTTTTAAATTTCTCACCAAAAATTTCAAAATTTAATATTTAGGCATGATTTGAATCTTAGAATTGAAATATGGAGATAAAATTATGCGTTATTTCAGAAAAAGCCTGATTTTGTATCAGAACACGTATGTTAGAGTAATGCTATATGTAAATCTAATATATATCTAATATATATTATTACATTCTCTTTAAGGAGATCAATGTGGTTTGCATTAATTCAGAGCTAAAAGAGAAGATTTTCAAATAATTTTTCTCTTTTTGCTAGGAACAAGTCTATCATTTACTTTTAGGCGATTGCTATTAGAATTTTACTCCATATATATGTATGTAAGATATAACAAAATACGATAGCTGCTTTAAAAAAAAATTGGCGACCTCAAAATTAACATTTTAGATTTGGTGCTCTCCCCCTTAATTCATGTGTTCTCCCAAATTCGAGATCTTGCTATGTTATGTAACGGTACGTGAAATGGGCAAGTAAAACTTATATTAACCAATCATAGCTTTCCTTTACAATTACATCAAACTTAGTATATATACCGCTGGGGACTTAATTGCGTCGTTCTTCTTCCCTTCTCTAACTGCATATTAAAAAAACTTCCTCTGCTTTTAAAGTCTTCTAAAATCTTATGGCAATGCATTATTTGCGAACTTCTGCTGAGTAAAAAATATATGCAATGAAATGTATGCATAGCATCCAAGAGAGAGAAATATCTACAATTTGCACTTCATGAATGGTTTGAGGAAATTACTACGACCTTTACGTCGTGAAAGCGAAAGAGAAGACTTCTTTTCATGTTAATAACTACTTTAGTGGAGCAGCCTTTGGAAAGGAAGGAAGCCGTACTTTCCTTCAAAGCACGCGAACACAATCTCACGGTAATTAATGTTATTATGTTGAGGCGTTGTTAAATATAGCTTTGCAATGGCTAGTCTATTCTTCTCCCTTTTTTATTCTTTTTATAAAGCAGTGATTTAAGACACAGTTATCGAGTATTATGAAAGGAAAATAAAGGACATATTTCCATACAAAATAAAAGAACCTGTAAAATGATTTAACCATTAATAAAATGTAGATTTTGATTTCAGATATCCCTTACTCAGAAATGAACTTTTCGTCAAATCAGACTATACTTCATTCTTATGTACTCTGATGTAATGTTGGGGGCGCAGCCCGACCCTCTGGCAGACTGTGCGTTCTCCTATGGTCTTTTTGTGGGCTGCGTCACAACCCCCCCCCAACAAAGCAACAACAACAACAAAAATTTGAAAGGTTTCAGATTTTATATTAAACCCAAACGAACGTTCCCCCCACATTTACAGACACACGTTTCAAGAGCATTTAGGCCAATGGCCCTTTATGCTAAAAATATTTAAAAACAGCATATCTTTAGAATTACTGATAGACACTCTCGTGAGCTGGGGATAAAAAAATGCTTTATTCCCTACAGTGTTGCAACAACTGGCTTTGGAATTGTTAAGTTTTTTAATTCAAAAATTCATTAAAGGTTTAGAAAATACGAAATGGACAATAAAACAAATTCGAATTTTTTAATTCAGACTTCTAGATGCCTATGTTCGAGTGGAGGACTATGTTACTCAAAATTTGGTTGGTCTAGAGACCCTTGTATTTTCACAATGCGAGGAAAATACATATATTCATTTTATACATATATCAGATTCATTCATACATATATCAGATTCATTCATACATATATCAGATTCATTCATACATATATCAGATTCTTCATTATTTAATTTCTTTAAATATAATACACGGTGTTAATATTTAGTGGCAACAATTTGAAAAATGATATATCGCATTTAAATTAGTAGACGCAAAATGCCGTTTCGAGGGTTTTTATATTGCACGTACTGAAAAAGGAAAACAGGAAAAAAAGAGTTTCAGTTCTTATATACTGTATTTCAATCTCGTTGTTGCGTTCTACGGGTTCGTGGATTTGGAGTGATTGATGACAACACTTGATGAAGGTTCAAAGCACAATTTATTCGCTGGTATTACACAGAACAATTCCAAAGACGCGTTACAGTTGTCGAAAAACTACAACAAACGCTTTAAAAATATCAGCAACACAGCCTTTAGCCTATAATGGTGAAGACAGCTTTACGGCAAAGCACTAAAGTACGGCTCCCGACTCAGTCGATCGCTCTTGAGCTAAGCTTTGAACTAAATCCACAACTATTCAACTCAACTAATTCACTTACAGGCAAGGTATATATAGCTTTGGACCTGTTTTCGAGAACATTTTCGCGGAAACCTGTAAGAACTCGTTCTAGAATGTTTTCGCTCCGTCTATGGTATATCGCCAATTTTGTCGCCAAATGTGTGAATGAGATACGATATTTAAAAGACAAATTGTTCCTACAAGCTTTGTCTCAGGTTGTGAATTTAAGAGTATAACTACAGACAGCAAGATCAAAGTCAACTAACTTAAATGCTGGGAGGAGCAATAGCGAGGAGAACAGTGATAGTTGTCGCAAGCTCTTTCACGAACTGAAGAAATCTGTACTTAAATGTATTAATTAATTTGAAGCTTGGGGGAAGTAAAGCAGTAAATGCAAAATGATAAGATAATTGGCTAAGAAACATTAAAGCTTAGGTTCATAGTCTTTCTAAATACCAAATTATTAATTATCTTTGAGGTCTTTCGTACCAAATTATTAATTATCTTTGAGGAAACCACAAAAGAACACATCTAATTGATTCATTAGTAATTAATTAAATTTATAAGGGTGAATCTGAATAAGCCGTGCAAAACTTCAGGGGTTGCTAGATGGCAATTAAGAGAGCAATATTCGTCATAGAATGTATGTCGGAAAGCAAATGACGAGCCGCTAGGTGGCATTGTAAATAAATGGTATAAAAAATGGTCGGTCCTCGCATCCAACGGCATTTTGTACCGTGGATTGCAGAGAGGATTGCTGGTTATACGAAATTTCCAGGGCGATGTACTGGCCGAAGTGGTCCCATAGCTTGGCCACCAAGATCACTGGTTCTCTCGTTCATTGGACGATTGCTCTATTAAAAGCAATATGGTTGTAATCGCAGGATCGCTGTTGTTACCGGCGATATTCGGGAACTGCCTGGTGTCTTCGCAAATGTGAGTTAAATTCTATCCCGCAGGTGTGAAGCCTGCATTACAGCTGGCGGAAGATCTTTTGAGGAATTTCTATGAGCATGTTCTGTTAATAAAATGTTTTCTGAGGTATCTCTTCTCATTCTCGTATTAATTCTTTAAATGGCTGACAGTGGAAAACTACCCTTTAACTTGCAAAGTTCTGTTGTGTAGAATCTGGAGAAATAACGATTGCACCGAAGAAGGGTTATAAGTAGCTTTATAAATTATTTACAATGCGTCAACTTGACGCTAACATACTACGCCTCAACTTGAACAGTAACTGAAACAGTAGAATCAAAACTCAAAATTAGAGATATTCACAAGTAATAGAATTAAAATACAGGGCTCATACTATGCTGTATCCTACAGCGCGTAGATGAGTCTAGTGGCAGCAAGATAATAGCTGTTAAGCGACGTCTAACCAGCAATAACTGCTAAACGGAAGCTTGCGTACAACAACGCATAGAGATTTCCTAGACTCTCTCTAACTTTTCCCTACTGGAACGTCGATATTTAAACTTTTTCTCCCACTAGTAGAATTTGCATTTCTTACGCACGCTACCAAATTTAAGTATTCTGGCACTAACAATGAGGGGCATGAAGGCTTATAGGAAAGTAACTTAAATTTAACTTATTATTTAAAATAAATATAAATCCCTAGAAACTTGCGTTCCGACCATAAATTCTACGATGGATATTGCTCGTATAGCAGCCTTCTATCACCCCTTTAAGTTTTGTCCACTTGCTTGTTCGCCCTGTATATCATTCACATTCAGCATGTAATAAAATTAAAGCTACGTATTAGGACAGCTGATAAAATGTAACATTTTGGTATGTTTTGAAATTAATATTTTGATTCTTAAATTTTCAAATAAATAACTGCACTTTTTTTGGAACAGGTTAATATCTTCACTACGTAGAAAAATTGCAGTACAAATCAAAGTGTATAAAACACGACTTTTAAAATTAGCTGTTTGCTTTACCAAACAACTAATTACCATGAGTTACCATGCTCATATATTTTCTCATTTTTACTCAATTTACTTCCTACGTAAGACCACTTTTGATACTTTAATTTCTATGCCATAAATTGTATATCTTCAGTAGCATTTAATTTCTTTTCCAACTCACTATTGCTATTTTTTTAAATTTATTAATTTGATAGAATTTTCAGACATCAGATAAGCCAAGTGGCTGAGATAAGATATTCTCACTAATGAAATTTTAAATACAGAAGTGATATAATACAATTATCGCATCTTTTTTAGAGTATAAGTAAATACTTTACAATAAATAACCATTTATTAGTAAAAAAAAAACCTTGCATTTTGCATTGATTTAAACAAAAATTTCAATCAATTTCGAGGGCAAATTGTTCCTTTTCATCAGGTGTAAAGAAATTTAAAAGACTGATAAAGATCAATTTAATAATGGGACGCCTCTTAATCAGATGCAAAGAAATTTGCAAGACTTGTAGAGTCATTAGGAATATTTCGGAAGCAGGAGTGATAAAAAAAAATGAGCAACGTCTTCCGCGGGAATCGAACCACGGACCTTTCGGTTACGCGTCGAACGTGCTGGTACTACACCACGAAGGCATGAGAAGAAGGACGTGAGAAATACCTTATAGACTGAATTCACAAGACCGATTTACAAGACTATCTTGCAAACTTCTTTGCTCTCGATGAAGAAGGGCCAGTTTTCCCTCGAAATCGATTGAGATTTTTGTCTAAATCTACGCCAAATGAACCAAAGGAATGTTGTTTCTTTACTAATTTGAAGATTGGCGTGTTTAAAAAAAATTTTCAACTTTTTCTTTGGAAGGCTCATGAATTTCATCAAACCTTAAATTAGAAATATTTTAATTATCTAAATTAAATTCCTCATTTTTTTAAATCTAAAATAAAATTCCTTTGATTACTTACCAAGTTTCAGTTGTTTCTTTTAAATATTGTAAAATACAATTTCTTACCTCCGATTTCAAGATATTTCGCTAATACAAGTATTTATGCAATTAAACTAATATATTTACTTAAATTTTACTATCGCTGATATGCAAAGTTAGTAACCAGAAAATGTGTTACCTTGTGAACAAGAAAATGTGTTACCTTGTGATACAATGATCAATTTTTAATAAATTGAATTTCGAGGTACTTTTTTGAAATAAGCAGAGTAGTTTGGAAGATTGCGTAGTATGGAAGCTTTAAACCCTTTATTTTTATTCTGAAATGCCTTTCTTCACCCAGAGTAAAATTAACGGAGCTGATGAAATGGGGTTTTGTAAATAAACACAAAAGGAAAAGCAGAAAATGCAAATTACAATTAGAATTTAGTACTAATTAATTGGTACAACATACGGAGGCACAGTTACCTTCTCGTTTACGATGGAAACAGTAAGAAAGATAAACAGAAGCATCGAATAAACCTAAAAGTTTTTAGTTAGTAATAAATTATAATCTTTTAATGGTAATTTAATTATCAGGTTACACGATGGGTCAGCTAACTATTACCAGGGGCATTTTACTCAAACAAAATAAAGTACATCTGTACAGAAATAACCCTTTATCTTATTTATTTTATAGGTGAAAATGAACGCTGCATTCCTGAAGAAGACCTTCTCGGGGTGATCATTACATCAGAATGTGCATCAGGTCTTATTTGCGATCCAAGCACACGCAGGTGCATCCGACCAGCTATCTATTAAGTTACCTTTGTAACAAAGAACAATAAAAACTACTCTTGTACTTTCGACTCTGTTTATTGCATCCTGTTGTTACACCAGATAACGGTATTCTTATTTGAGATTAAGACCTTTTTTTTTTAATTCAGCGTGAATGAAGAACAGGAGGCTTCTAAGCTAAATAAATTATAATAAGCTTTTTCGTTTTCTCTTTTGAAAATGCCTGTTGTGGTGGTATCGTTTTTTATCTCAAAGGGGTGTTGAAACTAAAGGACTGTTAGTCTCAAAACGGCATTTTGCGTCTTCTGCGTTCATTCACTTTTCAAACTGTTGCGTCAAATATTATCGGCATGTAATTTATTTAAAGAAACTAAATAACGAAGAATCTGCATGAGTGCATTAATGTTCCTGGCTGAAAAAACAATAGTATCTAGAGACATCAAAATTTGAATAACGTAGTCCTCTAACCTAACGTGGGCACTTGGAAGGCCGAAATGGAATTTCGCATTTGTTTTATTATCTATTTCAAATTTTGTTAAACTTTAATGAATGTTTGATTAATAAACTCATTGATTTCAAAGGTAACAATGGCGATACCATACGGTAAAAAACAATTTTATCTCCAGCGCGCGAGACTGTATATCGGAAATTCTAATAATATGCTGTTTCCTGTTTTTAAATATTTTATGATATTGCTGATGAATTGAATTTTATACATTTTAAGTGTGAAGAACATGATATCTAATAAACAAAGGTAACACACTAAACGTTGAAAAAAAAGGCCTTTCGGGTGTAAAATAAGCTTTCAGATTTTAAAAATTTTTTTTTGCTTATCTATGTTTAATAAAAATAAAAATTGTGAATATTTTGAAATAAAGTCTGTAAACACACCTCGCTCTTTCTGAAAAAAAATTTGATGTAGCTCTTTCTTGTACAACCTATTAAATTACACACAATGTTCCTTATTTCCTCGAATTTTATTAAGGGCATATTTCTCATTCAAGTAACTGAATTGACACTTCATGGTACGGAAAAAATACATAAAAACTCAAAACACCTTCATTGCAAATCGTAAACTACAGAAAAACCTAAAACACTAAATAAAGTTAAAAATAGTTAAACGATTTTTTTTACAATTAAAATTAGAATTTCTAAGCATAAACAAGCAACTTGACCAGGAGGCAAGAAGGCAGACTTTTTGGTGCATAAAATTAAAAGTTTAGTTATGGTCCCACTCAGAAAAAGACGAATTTCTAATGTATAGAAATGACAGCCTCGTTAGGCTTAGTACCACTTAAACGTCTTTTAAATTGTTGATAATTGTACAACTATTGCATGCAGATTAACTAAAGCGATAAAAACATCAATGGGAATATAAAAACAACAAAATTCAATCAGTTTTAAAGGTCAAAATGCCAATAATTTATCAACATACATGAATTAAAAATACTGAGCTCACCTAGCCGGATAACAGAGTTGATATATATATATGTATATACCAACTCTGATATATATATATTTATGTCAGATGTAACAAAATACGATGGTTGCTTTTAAGGATAATTGGTGATCTCAAAATTAACGATTTTCGATTTTTTGCTGTCCCCCTAAATTCAGCTGTTCTCCCAAATTGGAGATCTTTCTATGCTACATAACGCTTACAGCAGATACATCCTGTCCAACCGTAAAAATTGTAAACCAGAACTTTTTTAACTTGAATTGACGCCCTCTCTTCTTCCTTTGAATTGCAGCGTCCTTTTTTTTTCACTTTCTTCTTGGCAAGGCGCTCTTCACCACACTGCTCAAACTTGCTTAAACGTTTACGTCATATTTGTAAAGCCAATGTATATAAAATTATCGTATCTTATTATGATGGGATAAATGGCTATTAAGATAGTTTTATGTGCATGAAAATAAAGACTGGGACTTCTTCAAAATTAAATTACTTTTGTCAGCGTCATCTTTTCGTCTTCCTACTCAGCCATCTAAGACTGCAAGCTGTTAAAGTATCTGATTCCTCCTACGCATTAATTATGACATATACATATATATATATATATATACGTCATAATTCTAACATATATATATATATTACATATTATTTTTTTTTATATATATATACATATTATATATAAGTGTGTGTGTATGTATGTATATACATGTATATATGGTTATATGTATATGTGTTGTGTCGCGAAATCTGTGTTTTTAATTTAAGTGTTTTTAATGATTTAAGTAATCAATTATTTAAGTATTGTATTTGTATTTGGTTTTTTTTAAGTTTGAAATTGTGAAGAGCGTAATGATTATATATATTTTTGTAAAGAGTGTACTTAAAATCATTAAGCAATTATTTTTTTCAGTCAACGGTTCAATTTCCTAACGAGAATGGGGAGCGTCTTGTAACGGAAGTAACATCTGTGGGAAATGACTTTTAAGATGACAGTTGCAACATTGAGTAGTATATCGTTGTTCTCTTGTCTTTGTTCCAAACATGGGAAAGTAAACACTGTAGTTGGGCCTCCCGCTGTGCAGTTACGTTTCAGCATTTGTGATTGTCGAATTGTTTATGGCCTCAGTGGAAGTTGTAAATTGAATCTTTGAAAGGGCAGTGTTTGTTGTTTCTTATATTTTTTCGCTTGTTAGCAGAGGGGGTCGAATGTTTAGTTTCCAGTTTTCGCAGGTGCTACTGTAGACAATGACTTAATTCTGATTCGTTTGGGGGTTTGAACTTGTCTTATTAAATTATATTGAAAAGTCTCGGATTGGCAAGAATTTAATTTTATGTGTAACTTTTGGACCTATAATTGTGAGTGGGAGGAGAAACCGAGTTTTCCTCGGTTGTTGCGCGAGTTTTGAAGTTTTTTTATCGGAGTCTTCGAGAGAATTTTGAGTTGAATATTTGGCAGAGGGGTCTGTTGGCCCTGCGGCCGGGCTTACCCGGGCTTGGGTGGCTTGCGCCTGCGTTCTGCGGACGGACTCGGCTTTTAGCTGAGGAGATTTGCGATGCTGCGGTTATACGCTGGCGGGTGGCTTGCGTTTGCGATGCGGCATGATGTGATTAATGGAGAATTTTCTTCTAATTTGCGAGAAGTGGAACTCAGACCGAACTCTTCCGAGTTTGAAGCGGGTTTTCCCGTAAAACGGAAGTGTAAGGGCTCGTACCTAAATGAAGCTCTCTGTTCGTGAGAAGGAAAAGTTTCAACATTCTGTCCCCAGGTTTCTCC
>KK121383.1:624210-642721 GCA_000611955.2 Stegodyphus mimosarum | reverse complement strand
ATAATAATAATAATAATAATAGGATTAAGATATTATTCATAAAACTGAAAGTAACTTCTCACTCACTCAGTAAATCCTCTCACTCTCGCTTTCAGACGATTTGGGTTTCATGGCCTCTTGGAAAAGTGATTTCCAATACCCAATTTGCTTAAAAGTTCTCAGAAACACTTGTCATTTTTAAAGGTGGGTGTTTAAAATGGCCTTGAATGTAGAATGACAACGAAAATATTATTTACTCTGAGTGAGCGTGTTCTAACAATGTCTCATATTTTATTTACAGCCAAACACCGTAGTACTTAAAACCAGAAAAATGGAATTTTATTATTTTACGCCAGTTTTGCCATATTTTAACTGTAAACAGAGACTCTTAAATAAATAGCAAGGCTCTAGTGTAGAATTGGGTACCTTTTCGATTGGCGACAAGTTTTGTTCAGTTTTGGTGATGATTTTTTTTTAAACCTTACATGACGTCATCATTCTCCGGACTTTTTTTTAAAGTGAAAATAGATCGATGGACAAAGTCAAGGTAGTGGGCAATTCAGAAAATTGTGTAATTCTCTGATGTCTTTTAAGCGAAAATAGATCGATGTGTACATGGACACCGAGTTTGTGTAGTTCTTTGACTTGTTATTTTGATTTTGTGTAATGGCCATCTTGAAATTGTGCTTTGTTGGCGCTGACCTTGGCGTCAAAAAAGAATCGCCAAAAAAAACAACGGACATCCTATTGTAAACTTTTACTTAATCTAAATCTTAATTTGAACTATGGTGTTAAGTGTTAGTTCCGTTTTTGATTTCATTTGCGTATTAAGCTCATGGAACGGCGAGTATTACTATCGGTTTTTTTTAGGAATATATGGAACTTAGTGATCTGCTAAGCAGTGAAATAAAAGATCAAATTTTAGCATGTTTTGAAACGTTTGCTGCAAAATTTTAAACTCTCAAGTCTGGCTAAGATATATCAAGATCTATTTGTCAAAGAAAATGTAACGGAAGCAAAAACTGAAGAGGAACTGATTAAGACAGAGAAGCATGCTTTCCATCTTCCATGAAGGAAGCATGCCTTTCATACATCGACTGACGTATGGAGGTTCTATTTATTAAATCTGATTCAAAAACAATAAAAAATTTCATTTACCTATTGACCATGTAAACGTGATGTCTCAGCTGGAAAGGAGAATCATCTGCACAGAAAACACAATTAATTTCATCACACCACAATTTTATTTATATAAAACATTCAAGAGGAAAAAAACAATATTTTAATAACATTTCTTGTACAGCCTCTCTTTTTCAGTTATGGGTAAAAGAATTCATTATCCGTCCGTGTTGGCACGGACATTTACTCTCACTAGCGGGACGCCTTGCGCCATCTACTGAGGAAAAGAAATACTGTAACATGAGTACTTAACAGGTGTTTTAAAGTTTTGTAAAGCACAAATATGAAAACTTATTTCTGATCATATTCTTCAGTGGCTAATGAAGAGCTTCAAAATCACAACGAAGCAAAATTTTGTAAATATACCAGGCATCTTAAATCTTATATCCTGAATCTTTAGTGCGTCATAACTATTATGATATGCACTTAGAGGTACTTTTCATCATGTAAATATAATATTTAGCTTTAGTTGTTACGATAATATAATTGAGCTGTATAGAAAATGTATTGAATTAAAGATGATGAAGGAAGTGCGACTAATGTTTCTTTAAATTAAGAAATCTGGTCTGCGGCCCCAGTGGAGACGCTACCCAAAGTTTAAGAAACGCTGCTTTAGTTACAAACATGTTAATGTTATATATATTCTGTATATTTTAAAGTTAAAAAATATGTAATGTATAAAAACATTTAATGGTTTTAACTAGATATATCATGAATTAAATGCAGTATTATTCAATGCAATCAGCGGATCGCTTCTCTGAGTGATTCATTCTTAATTAGAGTTGGGCAAAACCGCCCTTTTATGGGATCAGATAGAAAACATTCTCTCAGTGAAGTGAATGGATTCTTTTTTAAGATTCACCGCTCACTAAAAGTAACCTTGATGAAAATGTTCGGGAAGGGAGGATGAAGCAATAACGGTTGGCGAGGTTGGAGCGAACAGTGGAAAAGTCAATGAACAGTGGGATTGAGTGCGGATAGCGAGGATGAAAGAAAAGCGAAAAGATTCGGATGAGCATTGGGATCGGAAGGATTGACTGATTTATTTTAAACTGTAGTTTTGAGATTCTATAAAATCTTCTTGCTAAAAAGAACTACTATTAAAATTCTAGAATAAAATTTTGTGCAATAAAGAATAATTCTAGAATAAAATTTTTTTCAAAAAGTTGGGAAATCATAAAAAATTACATGATTTTTAGCATGGGAGAATAAAAAATATATTTTCAACCAAAAATGAGAATTGAATGTTCCTGGCACGCTTCCAACGAGACTTCTTAGGGGAAAACCTAAAAAAACTATCTCTTTTTTCTCTTTTTTTAGCCCAAAAGACCCGTTAAGGCCTATGAATTTCCTTTTGGCATTTTGCGCTGATTCACGATAAATTTCGGTTAACTTTTCAAACTCTTGCAACCAAATATTACAGCCTTGTATTATATTTAAAGAAATTAAATAATGAAGGATCTACACAAATGTGTGTACGTTTCTGGCATTGTGATAAAACGACGCTACTTAGAGACATCCAATTTTGAATAACGTACATTTCTACCTGAAAATGGGCATCTGGAAGCCCAAATTTGGAATTTGTTTTATTATCTATTTCATATTTTGTAAAACTATAACGCATTTTTGATTAACAAGCTCAATGATTTCAAAGCGATCAATGGCAACACTGTAAGAAAAAAGAAACATTTTTATCTCCAGCGCGCGAGATTGGGTATCGGAAATTTTAAAGATATGCTCATTTTAAAATTGTTTTGTGATATTGCTGTTGAATTGAATTTTATGGTTCAAGTGCGAAGAACATGGCATTTAATAAATAAAGGTAACAGACAAAACGCTAAAAAAACGCCCCTTTGAGCATAATGTAAATTCTGAAAGCTTTCAGATTTTCTTTTTGAGAGACGCGCGTTCTTTCGCGTGGTAAAGTGAATCGGTTCTTCGAATCGATCCGGAACTATAGCAAACCTCTACTATTGATTGATTGCTTTATGATTTACAATCATTTTACTGCTTATCTGCTTTAGCATCCGTATGATTATGCAAAATGGCAATAAAGAGAGTGATTGCTTATCTCCTAGAGTGCAATTGAAACGAGAGTTAACAGTTAAAATATGAACACCGACCGTCAAATTTTAACCACTTTACCGAAAAATTAAACATTTTTTGAACGAAAGAGATTTTCAGATCCATTTGAGGAAGTTCAGTGTCATGATAACTTGAGGCAACAATAAAAACCTAAATGTGATTCAATTAAATAATAAACACTCCATCTACACGTTCAATTTAAAAAATAGAATTCCTGTTTTCTTTCATTTTCTTGAATCTGAATGTGTCGACGCTTAGCAAAAGTGCTTTACTTTGCTTCCAATATAAGTTGCAGTTTCCGGTGTTCCTTCTAATTGTTATAAGCAAACTGTATTCATTTTATGAAATAAAAGTAGAATTTTCTGAATAGAATTGATTAATTACTTTATTGAATAGAAAAACTTCAATGCATTTTCGATTTGGGGGGAGGTTAATGTAAAGTTTCAAATGTAAATATCAGTCCAGAGTAAGAAGTGTCTATTCATTACTCGAAAGTATAATTTTTTTGTTGGTCTAAAAAGAAAACATTCTCTTGCAATAATTTCAAACTTAGGCGAGGGAAAGGGCAAAGAATGTATTAAGTTACACAATTCATTAAAAAAGAGCTTAAGTGTAAAGGAAAAACTTGAAAAAAAATAAATGTTAACATTTCCAATGCCAAAGGAAGCCCTAACAATCGAGAAACCTATCATATTGGATTTGGTTTGGTTCATATTTGTTGTGAAACTGATTAGTATCTTACAAACATTAAAAATAAATCTCCTTTTTTTGATGTACGAGGTACAGATGGCGTTGGCTCTCATCGAAGTAGGGAAAAAAGGGGATTCCCCGCTTTGGCCCTCCTGACATGAACGGATTGAGATTGTTTTAAATACTTTAGGTTATATCTGGGATATGTCCCGGAAATTGTTATAATGTATATATTTTAGTATAACTGTATTATGCTGTAGTGTAGATATAATATAATAAGATGAATCAACTTCTACGAGTTTTTATTTCCCATGATTCAGCATTGATTTCGATTCATCATCACACTACCTAGGTAAGTAAGTAAGTTTTGTCTTTTGTTTTCTGGATTGTTCTGTATGTTGGATGAGTGAAAGAAATATTTTTATTTTAATGATGACGCTATGTTTTAGCAATAATAATATTGTTGCGTGCGTACGGGTTCATAATGGATTGAATGCAAAAGTCGATAAAAAGTTAATAAAATTTATTCTTATTCCAAGAAATAAAATCAAATGCTGAAATTTCCTCACAAATATTCGTACAATATCACAATATCTCTCAATAATTATATTTAAAACTGGATTGGAAACTAAAAGTAGAACTCAATTTAAAACACAGAGAAAACTAATCCGATCTCACCGCGAATTCGCTACACTCAATAACAGCAACAACTCATAAATACTGAATTGAGATGTTTTCCTCCGGCTTTTCTAAGCTTTTTATCATTGATTTTTACGGATAGCAAAAGCGTACAATTACGAGATATCTATTTATTAAATGTGCGTGCTCCTATATTTTAACTTTTCCGGTGTAGGTTTCACTTCAAATAAGTCTTGTGCTACATTGCAAGGGGATATGAAACAATTTTAATCATAATTCTACTAAAAATAGCAAATTAAATACAAAATCCGTAACAATATGACTCTAACAAAGCATGCTAAGACTATCGGCCCAAGGGAAGGGATGCCTATGTGGAGAAATTTCATTTTTCGTTGCAAAATATAATATGGGGAAAATACGAAAGCTTCCATGCAAGCAGAACGTTTGCCTGAAATCGAACTTGTATTATCGCAAATACATCATGAGGTTTTTCCATTTATTAATTATTACTAGCGGGTAAGTCCGCCAGATGAGCGGGCTTTTCAAAGCAAATAAGCAGTCTATTTTTTGTTGCCAAATTAAGGTTTTCAGAGTTTTTGAGTAATATAAACATAACTGTAATGTAATTGATGTAGTTTTGACTTTGAATATTACATCAAGATCAACTCATAATTAGGTCAAAAAATGAAATCTAATAATACACTAAAAAGTTACTACAAAATTGCTTTAACAATTTTTAAATGCTTCAGATTCATATAAAATATCTTTTATTTATAGAACTTATAATCTACTTTAATTAAAACAGGTCTCGTCGTCTTCTGATGTGCACATTCAGCGTGTCTCCTACATGTGGACATTAGGGAAAATGAAGAGGCGGATGTCTTGCCGAAGAAGGGTTCCGAGGAGGGTCTGGCTACTTCTAACTTTCTGACTTATCTTGAGCTGTATTCTGCCAGAATACATACTGCTAAAATGATATGGATTGTCCTTCCGGCACATACTTGGTACCGTGTTCAATCCCCTGGTGGATCCCTCGCTATGAACTGTGACAGATGCACCCAGACGGCACTCTCATGATTTCTTAGCGGCCATTTAAGAAGCCTTGTAATCCATGGTGGTAAAAAAACCCAGCCGATTTGTCCGAAATGTAATAATGAGCAGGTTTCTCCGGCACATATTCGTAGGCGTCTGGGTTTGTCCTACGACGACCTATTAAAGTTTCCTATGCTGGTCTATGACCTTTTGAAGATGAATAAACTCGTGGATCTCGTCTAGCAGAAGCTGGACTCAAGAATTAGCAACAACAACAACAACAACATAATCTACGTAGTTTAATGTGGAAAAAAGTAATAAACAATTCACAAAATTTTCTTTAATAATATTTTATTTATTATACTGCAGCTTTGCATTATTTATTATGCTTTTCAGCATAATAAATAATAATTAGACTTTACACATGTAATAGACATGATGAAATTTTTCCACAATCATTATTGCTCACATTTTACATACAAATAAGAGTATAATGGCATATAAATAACTTTCATTTATCAAATATATAAACTGATTAACTTCATACTGAAATATAAAAAAATATTATATTAATAAAAGTGGGCAGGCTCCAGGGGACTATGGCCAAAGCAATATTTAAACGTTCTGTATGCTTAAAAACTGAAAATCAAATGAACTATTGATTTGAAGTATTGTATACAAATATGCTAGCTGCGACTAAAGCAAAATTTATGAGTTCTATATACACCTGAAAAGAAAACACATAAAACCGTTTCAATATGAATGCAATGAGTTCGTTCTTTCCAAGCAACAACCAATTCGTAAATCAATTTTTGTTGACAAACCAGGGGACACTTCATGTTAATACGTATACGTATGACATCATGATTTAAATTTAACATAATACAACTTTTTCTTAAGATCCATAAGAGAATTCAGGTAGCAATAACATAGTGTGTCAGTTATTCTTAATCTGAAACAAAAAAGTAGCTAACAGCAACTATTTATTTAAAATGCTAAAATTAAGGAAAACATTTCGACATATAATGACGTCACATAAAATCGTGTGCTCTCTTCAACAAAAGAACATGATTTTATTAAATTAAAAAAAAAAAAAAAGTGTCTGAAAGTTTTCAGATTTTACATTACGGCGAAAGGGACGTTTCTTTAACGTTTTGTGTGTTACCTTTATTTATTAAATATCATGTTCTTCGCACCTGAAACATTTAATTAAGTTCAAAAGCAATATCACAAAATAATGTTAAATTAAGCTTATCTTTAGAATATCCGATACAAAGTCTCACGCGCTGAAAATAAATTTTTTTTTTCTGCACAACGTTGCCATTGCTCGCTTTGAAATCCTTGAGTTTGTTAATAAAAAATTCGTTAAAGTCTAACAAAATATGAAATTGATAATAAAACAAATTCCAAAATTTAAATTTGTTCTCCAGATGCCCATATTAGCTTATTCAAATTTCGATGGTTCTAGGTACCGTCATATTGTCACAATGCGAGACACATGCATACGTTTATGCACATTCTTCATAGATTAATTTCTTTAAATATAATACGGGGCTGCAATATTTGGTGGCAACAGTTTGAAAAGTGAACCAGTATTTAATGTTTCCCACGCAAAGTGCCGAAACGAAAGCAATAGGCCTTCAGGGATAGAGCCCTGTTGGACTAAAAAAAAGAAAAATCTGAAAGGTTTCAGATTTTAAATTACGTCCAGAGGGGCTTTTGTTTCACATTCTGTGTGTTACCTTTATTTACTAAATATCATGTTCTTCGCACTTAAAACATAAAATTCAGTTCAAGAGCAAAATAATTTTAAAATAAACATAGCTTTAGAATTTCCGATACACAATCTCACGCCCTGGGGATAAAAATGATTTTTCTGTACGACGTTGCCAATGCTCGCTTTGAAATCCTTGAGTTTGCTAGTCCAAAAGTCGTTAAAGTTTTAGAAATATGAAATCGGTAATAAAACAAATTCTAAATTAGAAATATGAGCTTTTTGTATATTCGGGTAGAAACGTTCAATATTCAAAATTTGATGGCACTAGATACCGTTGTTTTATCACAATGCAAGAAACATACATACATTAATGCAGATTCTTCATTATTTAATTTCTTTAAATATAATACAGGGCGATAATATTTGGTGGAAACAATTTGAAAACTGAAACAACGCTTTAAGTGAATCCACGCAAAATGCCGAAACGAAGTTAATAGTCCTTCTGGGCAACTTGCTCTTTAAACTAATAATATATATAGTGTTTGACAATGCTGTTTTTAGCGCAAAGGGCATTAGTCCAGAAGGTCTATTAATTTCGTTTTGGCATTTTGCGTCGATTCTCTTTTCAAACTGTTGCCATCAAATATTACAGCCCTGTATTTTATTTAAAGAAATTAAATAATGAAGAATCTGCATAAATGTATGTATGTTTTTCGCATTGTGATAAAACAATGGTACTTGGAGCCATCGAAATTTGAACAGTGTACTGTTCCACCCAAATAAGGGCATCTGGAAGCCCAAATTTGGAATTTGGAATTTATTTTATTATCTATTTCATATTTTATAAAACTTTAACGAATTTTTGATTAATAAACACAACGATTTAAAATGCGAGCAATGGCAACACTGTACCAAAAAAAAAAAAAACTTTTTTATCTCTAGCGTGGGATCTCGCGAGACTGTGTATCGGAAATTCTAAAGCTATGCTCATTTAAAAATTATTTTGCGATATTGCTGTTGAACTGAATTTTACTGTTTATAAACGAAGAACATGATATTTGATAAATAAAGGTAACAAAAAAAAAAACGTTAAAAAACGCCCCTTTGGGCGTAATTGTACAATCTGAAAGCTTTGAGATTTAAAAATTTTTTTTATTTATTTCTATTAATAAACACTACAATTTGAAAGTGAGCCGTGGGAACACTTTTCGAAATAAAGTATTATCTCCAGCTTGCGGAACTGTTGCCACTCGGAAAAATGAGTACGAAAATTAGCATATTCAGAGTTTTTAATTAATACCTCGGCTTATTAATGTCGTACTAAGATGAGAATTCTCTAAATGGCTCTCACGAATTTTTGGAATCCGGAGGCACTTTCTCGAAATTTATCTCCCCGCCGTTCTGGAAGAGATAGTATTTCAAACAAGTAAACAGACCCTCGCAGATTTTAATAACATAGATTATTGCATGTGTCATTGTTTCAAAAATTCTGTGTTTTAAAATCCGCTGTGTTGGTTCTAACGTTCCGGCAAAAACTTAAATTTACCAGCCCGTAGGGCTTTGGCTAACCAATTTTAAGGTTGGCAAAAAGAAAGACCAAAATTAATATGGATCTTAAACTTGCTCTTATTGATTTTTTCAGAAATGAGTTTCTTGGGTGACGAAAGGAGAATTTTCTATTTAATGGTATAATGATTAAAAACTGTATTTTGTCATTAGTACCAACATTAATTCACAATTAGAAATCATTTTGAAATGTTCCCTGTTCCTCAAAATCAAACAAAATAAAATAAATGAAAATAAAATTAAAAGCATAGAAATAAATAAATAAAAGCGTGTTTCTTATAAAATAAAAAATAAATGAGATTTAAAAACCACATGATCTGCGTTTTGTATTTAATTGCTTGTATCAGAGTAAATGTGTGTTTATTTATAAAATGACTGATAAAAGCCACATTAACATTAATTTTAACATTAGTATCACAATTAGTTATCATTAGTACACAATTAGAAATGTCTGAAAAAAATTATCCGCGTTACAGCAATAAAAAGGAAAATAAATAAATTGAAGTAAAAAATAAAAATAACTAAATAAGTAATAAAATACAAAACATGTAATTATAAATTTTGTCAAATGTGTAATAATCATATAAAATGAATGATAATTAAACTTTTTAAAAACTTTTCTTGGTTTTGGCAGTATGACTGCATGTATTTTTTAACGTCACGTTTTGATAGATCAACAATGAAATTTTTGAATCTTTGAGATAATACTCATTTTGAAATGATTTATTTGTTTATTCTCATTTTTACTTCCTTGTGCGAAGTAAGGACAGAATAAAGGACTCTTTTCCAAAAAGGAATTATAAAACTGATTTAAAATGGATTCAGAAGGGAATTTTTCGTACATCGTTTCGTGGCGTATGTACGTATGTATGTATCTCAGATAACTCAAAAACGAGTAGCCTCAGAACGTTGAAATTTTGTATACAGGACTGCTATTACATGCAGATGCCCATCTCCTACTTTGGTTGAAATCGGCCGAACCAAAAGTATATAAATAAATGTACATACATATATATCCACTCTATTACTCGACTCAGTGAGCTCAGTTTCTTTATTCCTATGTGTTTGTAAATTGTGCATTTTTTGCTCTAAAAATGATTGAATTATATTGTTCTTATCTTCCGGTTAACATTTTTACCTTTAGTTAACATTTATACCTTCAGTTAACCTGCATGTTATAGTTGTAGAACTATCAACAATTTAAAAGTTGTTTAAGTGCGGCTAAACCTAATTGTCTTGTCATAGCAGCCATATTTGTTTACATTTGAAACTTAGCATGATAGAGGATTTGGTGCCAATCTGGAGAAACTAAGCTTCGGAACAACAAAGTAACGTCTTCTTCTATTATTGTGAATTAAATTATGCTTAATTCATTCTGAAATGATAATTCCTGAAGTTAATTAAATTATCCCATAAGTTATTAAATTATTCCATATACTGACTTAGCATAGCTTCCACAAGAAATTAAGTCAGTTTCTACGCCTTTAGCATCTTTTTGTCGAGTGAGACCAAAAGTAAACTTTCAGTTTTGTGCACGCTGTTCTATAGTTGTAGGTGACCCTTCCATTCTTGTCGACGTTGTCCGTCCTGGTAAACGAAATGCAGCATATTCGCATTTTTGTTAAACGAAATGCAGCAAAAAATGCGAATAATTTAATATTCTTTACAAGGTAGTTATGTGGCGGCCATTTCAGATTTTTACTTTTAGAGAAATTAAAAGGAGAAAAGGTGTCTTAATTTTAAAACCATTATACTTTTATCTATTTTCATGATGTTTATTTCTTTATTTGTTTTTATTTTTCTATTTTACTTTACTTAGATTTATTTTTATAGTACTGAGACATCTTTATAGTGAGTTTTTGTATTGTACTAGTATGTTAGTTTTTATGTTACTGAAAGCATCTGAAATTATCATTGAATGCATTAGAATTGCCAGTTTGTGTTATCAATTTGCATGCGAGAAAAAGAAATCCAAGAATTACCCAGAACTGAATATCTTAATTATTTGTTACTAGTTTACTACTGATTCTTAAGCAGTGCAGTTTTCAAGTGTTGTATAATTCTAGCGCCGTGAATCTTAAAAATAGCTATTTAATTTTATGACATAATTTTAAAAATTAAACTTCAAACTACTACAGTATTCCGTATTGCATAAAATTCATTACTCATTTTTTGGTAGTCTTTAAAAAGCCATCAGTCGCTCCTAATGTAATATGTTCGACTAAAGAGATCTCCATTTTATTTCAGTTATACGGTCTCAAGATATAACTGGTAATCTACATTCGAACTCTAGATATAATCAGTCATATACTAAGTCTATTAAATTTTGGTCAGATTCTGCCATTATCCCTGCGAACGTTTTATTGTAAGTAGATTATTAGTATACAGAACACATTTCGAAATCTGCAAAGCCATTACATTAAGAAGAAATTTAAATGCATCTAGACTGCAGAGAATCTAGTTGAGAGAAATTGCTGTTGACGCTTTGTTAAAATGCGTAATTACTAGTTACCAAATAGAAAGGCCTATTTACGAATGCCTCGGTGTATAATAAATGCATGTTAACCAGAAAAGTGAAATATATTTCATTGTCTTTCATTTTTTGTTTCTAAGTTGGCAACACCTTAGAAGCAAAGGTTACAGAATTTGCCCCAGTCTCAATAGTGAAAATGTTGCTTATAATAACTTAGCTGCGGATTAAGATAAAAGGAGTAAGTCGGAATAAGCTAAATCATATTATCCCAAGAAGAGCAGAAAATCCAGTCTCTATACAAGCAAATGTAAATCATATGACAGCATTCTTACTCACGAACATGAATTAACATAATAAAGCTCTTTAAAATTCTTTTTGTTACGTGCTGCAGGTCAGCAGAGATCTCCTAAGATGCTCAAACTTCTTAGCTTGGAGAACAGGAAAGCTTAAAATTTTATTTCAACTTTAAGATGAGTAACGGCTGTTGTAGGAAAATTAAACTGCTTAAAATAGAGAAGCAGAACACAAAAAATAGTGGGATATAGATTAGGACGAAAGACAACACAAAAATTAGTGGGATAGACATGGGATATGGATCAAATACTTAGGAATCACATCCTACTTTTTTCTATGGGAGATTAAATGTGCAGGCTAAGGAAGAGCTTTGTAACAACTTTATTTTGTAACAAAACTTTACTTTTAAACAAAACTTAACTTAGTTACAAATCGTAACTTTGTAACAACAAAAGCAACAACAACAAAGAACAGTTTATACTCCGTAACACACAAAAAAAATACCGAATAATGGGAAAGCCATGAACCTGTCACACAGTACTTTTAGAATATAGTAGCCTGACGACAACTTTCTAGCAGATGTAAGACTTCTTCAAGCACCTCATGAGTGTACATTCCCCCCCCCTGCAGTGTACTCCAGTACACTGTGGAGGGGAAAACGGGGACAGTTCTATTCTCCCGTTCTACTGCGCCGATTGACAAAATTCAACTTGCGTTTTTCATGTCTTGAAAGTGTGACTTAGAATAGGCATTAGATTTATATATGTTCTAATATAGGTATTTTGACACAGAATCAGCCTTTTTCTGAAATAACATACTAATGTTTTCCATATTATGATTCTAAGACTCAAATTATGCCAAAGGGCCAAGTTTTGTAAAAATCGCACGAATAGTTTTGAAAAAATTAGTTCTCAAAATTTAGCTCCTCAGTGTTAATTGAATTTGATATATATATTTAATAATACCTCTTTTTTTATTAAACTTACTGGATTCCTTCTTTCAGAATTCGAAATTTGGCCTTAATCCAAATATAATTCGCACATTTTTTATGATTTATTTTTTTAAATTTGTATTTTTAAATAATTTTTATAAATTTTTCGAAAACAATTTTGAATTTATAACCTCTCAAATTTTTGCCACCATCTTAAAGTAGATGTATCTAAGCATATCTGCGAAAAATTAGAGATTTCTATTTAAAATTTCTAAGATATACGGGAATTTACATTTTGACGCGTTTTGAAAATTGACGTATTTATTACAAGTGGTAATAACGAAAATGTGGTTTACGCCCTTTGTTAAAATGATTTGAAAGTATGTACATTGACCTTTTTTTTTCTGCTCGTGGACAAGTAAAAAAAAGGAAAGGAAAATAGCTTGCTATAAACTGAGAAGTTCGCCAAGTAAATTATCCTTGGTGCGAACTAAGAAAAGACGCCAAGATAAATTTTTCAACTTCTCCGTAAATTTCTCACCAAAAATTACAAAATTTAATACCTAGGCATAATTTCAGTCGAGGAATCGAAATGTGGAAAAAATTGGTACGTTATTTCCGAAAAAGTCCTGTTTTGCGTCAAAATACCTATTTTAGAACAATGCTATATATAAACTGAATATATATAGTAAGTCGCGCTTTCGAGACATGTAAAACGCAGTTTGAGAATAGGCCCAGTAGAACGGGAGCTATAAAACTCTCCTTTTTTTTTCGCAGTGTACATGACGCCTGTGTTCATAGACGTAGAGCATGGTTGAAATGTAGTAGCATCCTACACCACGGCGCTGACAATAGGGCCTTCATAATAGACTACAACACAGCCTTTTAAATGGTGTTTCCCAGCGTATCGAGAAATGAAGGTGAAGCAGTCATGTGACCACAGTACATTCAAGGTCTCAGTATCTTCGTCATCAACATTGCAGACTCTGACGCCATTGAAGTCAGAGTCTGCAATGTTGTCAGGAGTCAATGGCGTCAGAGTCTGCAGGTCAACGGAAGACGCAAAAGTGAAAGCCGAGCTACAATTGCTTAGTGCAAAAATCATTGACAAACAGTGCTAAGAAAACACTACCCATGTATCATTTATTATTGTACTAATACTATAGGAACTGGCGCATGTTCCATCATCGCCCAGGGCACCCTTGTGCCTATTTTGCCCCTCTATCTTGTGTGTGGATGATTGAGATTCTTCGAGTAGGCATAATTACAACAGCAATATACCTAAAAGGTCCTGCACCTTTACAGTAGTAGTGTCCACCGTATCTCAGACCGATTACTGCTCTTTGAAGTCCATAAAACTATCATAAATGTTGCCTTGGTCTGTGTCGTGGCATGCTTGCTAACTTTCAATGGAGTACAATCGATTTTAAAGGCAGAACGTTTGAAATTTGTATACTTTAGTTCCTCTAATTCCGAATCAGATTTCATCTTAGATTGCGTGCGATTAATGTACAACTGGAATTTTAATCATTTCTCATGAGAAGTAAACTGTAAACTAAAAGTTTTCTGTAATTTTCCCTTGTTGTTACAATTTTTCTGAAAACGGTTTACAATGATTGAAACCAGCATGCTTACAGCTACTTGTCTGTTTAGTCTTCTTATTAAATATTTTGCAGTATACTATGGAAATTCATGTAAAATTGTTATTGCTAAAAGAGATTTGCCAATAGGAATTTGTGGACATACTGCAAATTACGATGGATATTATGCACACCTTCTGATCTTTGTTTTTATAGCTTAAAACCCTGTTTAATTATTTCTAAAATTTCTTCTAACCGCCGATTAATGTTTTAAAAAATCGATTTAATCGATTTTTTTCGATTAAAGATAGACTTTAATGAATTTTAATTTGTCTGAAAGGTTCATTTTTATGGCAGAAACTTCCTATTCATATCATTAGTGAACATGATTTTCGTATGACCAAACATTTTCATTCATTCCTATATAAATATATAATATATAATTACTATATAAATAGCCAATTTATTCTACTTACTGATAGCTAAAATCAGATCTTTTTTAAAATTACAGTATTGATTGCCTAAATTTGGAAGAACAAGCTTTTGAGATGAACAATTAAAAAAATTACTTTCGAAAATGTAACAAGAATATCCAAATTTTGTAGCCTGTATAATCAGCAAGGAACCTCTTACAAATTTTAAGGAGCACCATCCCAATCTTTGAATTCCTTAAATACGTGTTAGTAAGAAATCTGATGTATACGCCACATGACTTCCTTGTACGGAATATTAAATTATAAGCATTTTCCATTGCCTTTCATTCAAATTTATTTCCTCGAATTTCATTAGAGACATACTTCTCATTCAATTAATTCAGTTCAAACTTCGCGACAAGGCAAAAATACGTATAAACTCAATATCTAAACTAAAAATTGAAAATATGGAAAAACATAAAACACCAAGAGAAGTTAAAACAATTTAAAAAAATTTACAATTCAAATTACAGTTTGTATGCAAAAACAAGCAATTCGGCCAGCAGCAAAAACAAGCAATGAGCCAGAATTTTCGGTGCACAAACTTGAGAGTTTACTTTTGGTCTCACTCGGCAAAAGAACGCTGAAAGCATAGAAACTGAGTTGTGGACGCTATGCTGAGTCAATACATGGAATAATTCAATAACTTAAATGATAATTCCTGAATGGATTAAACATAATTTAGTTCGCAATGACAAAAGAAGAGGTTAATTTCTTGCTGCGAAGCTTAGTTTCTCTAGATTGGCAACAAATACACTGTTCTCCTGAGTTTCAATTGTAAACAAATATGGCTGCTATGTCCAAAAGAATTAGGCTTAGCCGCACTTAAACAACTTTCAAATTGTTGATAATACTACAACTATAACTTGCAAGTTAACTAAAGCCATAAAATCCTTAACCAGAAGATCAGAACAATAGAATTCAATCATTTTCAAAGCAAAAAATGCACAATGTACAAACATATAAGAATAAGGGATCTGAGCTCACTGAGCCGAGCAACAGAGTGGATATTTGTTAATTGTATACCTTATTTTATTGCAACTTCAGCTTTTCCCATTTTGCCAAAAAATTACAATTTTCATGGCATTATTTGAGTTATATTTTCTTGTGAATTTTTGCTTATGATTTTGAAGTTTTAATTGTATTTAATATGTAATTTTGGCACTAACGTGCTTCTTCGAATAGGATTCAGAGGGTTTAGGGTGTACTATAGCTTTTGCATTCCTACTTGTTAATAATAGAATTATAAAATTGCAGCTAGATGCGCAGTTTTTACAAAACCATAAAACGCTATCGTTCAAGTTTTAACTTTTTAAAGAAAATTATATATATTTATATATATATATATATATATATGTTTATATACCTTTGATGCGGCCGATTGCAACCAAATTTGGAGTGCAAATTTACATGTTCTAGCAGTCCTATGTACAAAATTGCAATGTTCTGAGACTATTCGTTTTTGAGTTATGCGAGATATATACGTACGTAGAGCGCGGAGACGTCACGAAAAAATCTCTTCAGAATCTATTTTAAATCAGTTTTACAATTCGTTTGCGAGCAAGAGTCCTTCATTCTGTCCTTACGTACAGATGTCAGCAAAAACATTGGTAAATTGCATTCGTTAGCTAAGAAGAGGTTAATTTCTTGCTGCGAAGCTTAGTTTCTCTAGATTGGCAACAAATACACTGTTCTCCTGAGTTTCAATTGTAAACAAATATGGCTGCTATGTCCAAAAGAATTAGGCTTAGCCGCACTTAAACAACTTTCAAATTGTTGATAATACTACAACTATATATTCAAAATGGATATTTTCGTTGAAAAATGATACTCGGAAATTTTCGCGATTACAATACTTCCTTTTTACTTCGTACAAGGAAGTAAAAAATAGGTGTTAGTAAAAAAATAGGTACTACAGATACGTATTTAAAATATTTTTATTCTTTTTATAACTTTCTATTTTTACTAAAATGTTTTATCAAGTTGAAAAACTTAAAAAACGTTAAAGTGCAGTTAAGAATTTCGATCTTTTCGTTTATTAACTTGACGTTTTATTTATTTTAACTGAAACGAGCTGAATTTGTTATTTTTTATTCAGTACTGCAGGGACCCCGTACTGAAGCATTGGCTAAATACTGCCTTCAAATTTATTTTACATTCTTTGTTATCTTTCAAATCCATTTTTATTCACAATAACTAAAACTGTCTTAATCTGTCGACGTCTTATCAAGGCAGAATAGTGGAAGTTCACTTCGGCAAACTCCATTTTTAGAGATCTTAAGACTGACTTGAAAGACAAAAATGATGGTTGTGAAGCCGGAATATTTTGATGTTTTATTTTCTTGTACCAACTTCTGCTTTAATGAGGTAGTTTTATAAGAACTAAATTTATTTAAGTAAAACTTCGGCTTTGCAATAGAATTTGCTTAAATGTTGTGCATTGTTTAGATGCACATCCCTGGAAAGAGCATAAAAGATTATTTGAACATACTGTGCTGTTTCCTACTATGGAAATTTATGGAAACGCCTTTTGAAGTAGAATTTACAATGTTTCATCTCGAAACTGTTCTTGCAAGTCTTTAAGTTGCAGCCCCAGTGGAATGATCGTAAATTTTCGGAATGTGTTATCATTGTTACTAAGCAACGGATAGCTTGCAGAGATTTTGCTGAAGTATCTCTATTTTCGAGAATATATACTTAGTTTTAAGGACAGCGCTGTTTTTATTGCAGTTTCTGAATAAAGAAATCTGTCCTTGTAAACACAAATTGTTCTAACTTCAGTTTTATGACTGCATTTTATGCAGTGTAGGGTTAGGAAAATGGATACGAAAATAGAAAGTGTTATTCCCAATCTGTTCGGTTCTGAATAAATGGTGCGATACGCCGTTTTTAGATTTTTATTACCAGTCAGATATATAAGGTTACAGTTTGTTAAGGACGAAATAGCAAATTTTCTAACATTTATTGATATACATCTGTTGCTCTGCAGCCGGAGAAGTGGTAGGGTTATACTTCAGAAAAGTTATGACTTTTATGACTTATAATTATTAAAAAATCTAATGTGTGCACCACATGACTTCCTTGTACGAAATATGAAATTGTACGCATTTTGCATTTCATTTATTCTTATTGGTTTGAATTAAATCTACTTTGTCGAGAGAGCAAAAACCATAATAGAATAAATGCACTCTTTAAAGTTTACTGTGTTTGTTTACCATAGCAGCACTCTGGTCCTAGATTCACTTAACAGCGTTACACCTCATTCATTTTACAACTCAGAATGCATAAAAAGTTGTATCATCTGAGGAATTATCTAATCGTTGCCACATATTCTATTCAAATACTATAATATATCTAAAACGATGCGTAAAAGAAATCAAATAAACTAACAGAAAAAAAGTTTTTCACAGACGATTCAGTATTTTTCATTCAATTAATTCAGTTCTCACTTCGCAACAAGGCAAAAATACATAAAAACTCAAAATATCTATATAAAAAATTATGAAGTAAATCTTAAAGACTTATGTTCACGAATAAATTCCAGAATGGACTAAGCATAATTTAATTCGCGATAACAAAAGAAGACGTTATTTTGTTGTTGCGAAGCTTAGTTTCTTAGTTTAGATTGGCAACAAATCCACTACTCTGCTAAGTTTCAAATGTAAACAAATATGGTTGCTATAGCAAGACAAATGAGGCTTAGCCGCAATTAAACAACTGTTAAATTGTTGATAATTCTACAACTATAATATGCAAGTTAGCTACAGGCATAAAAACCTTTGCCGGAAGATAAGAACAACATAATTCAATGAAATGAAGAAACAAATGCACAATTTACAAACATATAAGAATAAAGAAAGTGACCTCACTGAG
>KK121383.1:606304-623657 GCA_000611955.2 Stegodyphus mimosarum | reverse complement strand
ATATATATTTATATATTTTTGGTGCGGCTGACTGCAACCAAAAATGCTAGATAAGTACGTACGTACAGACGCCACGAAAAAAATCTCTTCAGGAACTATTTTAAATCAGTTTTATATTTTTTTTTGAGGAAAAAGAGTCCTTTATTCTGTCCTTTCGTAGAGATGTCATCCAAAAAGATCGTTAAATTGCATTTGACAGCGGTAAAAATTGAAATTTTCTTTGAAATATGATAACCGAAATTTTTCGCGAGTACAATGCTTCCTTTTTACTTCATATAAGGAAGCAAAAGATGGCGCAAGATATTTTGTTTTATTAAAGCTAATTGAAGAATGTCTAGATCTTTGATTGAGTATATAAGCACATAAGTTAAAAAACATCTACAAATGAATTTGTTGTTTCCTGCATTTTGAAAATTTAAATAATAACAAATTTCTGCAAGCAAAAATGTTTTGTTGATTCTCCAAGCCACATGCTTTCACTAGTGACACTGATAGTTCAACTCGGGTTGGAATCTCAGTTAAAGGTTTTGGCTACACGTGCATTTTCGTTTTTATTTCCCGATGTGTATCTTAAACATGAGTCAGTTTGCCTGAAAATTTGTCTTTTACCAGTGGCAAGGGGTCCTTATGCTTTATAATAACTGATTACATAAAATATTGACACTTACTAAAAGTTTTCAATATTCGAGGATTAAAGCAAATAGCATTTTTATGTTACGTAAAGTATAAGAATTTTAAATAAAATGTGCTCAAATAAAAGCGTATAAAATGTTGTATGGTAAATATTATCATAATCCAGATTATTGCCTGGGTAAATACATAATTTGTTTCCTTCATAAGAAATCTAATCGGAAAAGTTCTCGATTTTTTATAATCATCACCATTTTAATGTGGAAATTTTATAATATTCTGAGTTATTTCGAAGGCAAAAACATATTATCACCTAACAATGATGTGATCTCTAGTAGTAATTTCGACGATTTCTTATTTTCTTTGTTTCCATCTGAGCAATTTGAAATTTGCTGTTCAATAATTAAATGACTATCGATTTTTATTGTTGAGGACATAAAATCTAATGAAAGAACCACCCCAACTCTGAACCCACCAGTAAGAAAAATTAAAAAAAAAAAAGCTTTTCAAAACCGGATAAATAAAAAATCTTCAAATCACTTGAATGTTGGACTAAATGAAGCTCTTTTCTTTAAAGAATCGCATTTTTCATAACTTTGAGAAATTAAGAATTACACTCATGTCCATAAATTAAGGATAATTCGGAGTCACTTGGAAATCGAACTCTAAAATAAATATATCACCTGTAAAATCACTACGCACATCTTCAAGAATAATATGCAAATTTCAGGAAATAACCAGATTACACCGATGGTACGTCACAATGACGAGAGTGTAAGAGAGTGATATATAAGGAATACAGGCAAAGAAGTAAAAGTGTTCGCAGGCACTTTATAAGCATTTCAGTGCAATAACCGAATAGTTATGACACAAAGGACGCATTTGGATGATTTTTTACGTGGTAGAATTATCGGCCGTCTGGAATGTGAGCGTACCCAACTGGAAGTATCAGACGGAATTGCCCAGAGTGTCATCTCCAGGCTTTAGCAACGATTCCAAGATGATGGTAATGTGAGTAGACGTAATTAATGTGAGTAGACGTTACAGCACAGGTCGCCCCAGAGTTACAACGCCGAATGAGGACCGGTATTTGGCAGTTACTGCCAAAAGAAACAGGCGGAGCACAGCCTCAGACCTGTCTCGTCGGCTCTCTTCAGCCACTGGTGAGACAATTTCAAGGCAGACCGTGTACAGACGCTTAGGGCAGATTGGTCTATATGCTCGTAGACCTGTCAGATGCGTTCCACTTACTACAACTCACTGTCGCCTGCGGTTAGCCTGGAGCAGAGAGCATACATTGTGGACACCGCAACAGTGGCCTTGTGGGATGTTTTCCGACGAGTCCAGGTTTAGCTTGCAGTCTGATTCTCGCCGGACTTTCATATGGAGAGCTCCAGGTACCCGTTACCACCAAGAAAACATCATTGAACGACACCATTACGGTGGTGCAGGAGTGCTCGTTTGGGGTGGAATTATTCTGGGTTCCAGAACTGACCTGCATGTTCAAATTGGAACTGTGACAAGCAAATCTATCGGGACGCCATTCTGGAACAACATGTACGTTTGTTTTGGGGCTCCATGGGCGCACAATTTGTGTTTATGGATGACAACGCCCGTCCTCACCGTGCAAACATCGTAAGCCTTCAATCGGAGGATATCACCCGTATGGACTGGCCGGCATTCTCACCGGACTTGAATCCAGTAGAGCACGTGTGGGACATGCTTGGCCGACAAGTAGCCCGTTAACCTCCTCCTACATGTCTACCGGAACTTCGGAGAGCATTGTTTTTTGAGTGGTGTAATATCCCCCAAGATCAGATCGATAACTTGATACTCAGCATGCCTAGGCGTTGTACGGACTGTATTGCATCGTCTGGGAGACATACAATGTATTAACAATTATGCCAACCATGTAATATTGCTTTTTTGTAAATAGGTTTTTTTTGTAATTTGCTCTAAAGAGAAAAAATCGCTATTTTTTTTAATAATATCAAACATATAGCATCTTTTTTTTGCTCTTTACCTTTTGTTTAATAAATAAGCTTTACAAATAAGTCAAATTTGTTTTGCTTCTAACTCTTCCTTTGCCTGATTTTGCATTACCCTTAATTTATGGACATGAGTGTACATTGAGATTATTAAACGTATTAACGAAAATATGAAAATGACCGTATTCATGAACATTTTATTGACAAATTGAATAAAAGTATACTTGATAACTGAAATATGAAAATTCTGAAATTATTTACGATATAAATACTAGAAGAAAAAAGAATATAATTTGCAAAGTAATTGTGTCACTTTAAGCGAAATGTATGAAGACATTTTCGTTCATTTTACAAGAGGCTTTAAATAAAACATTTTGATTATAATTCTTAATTTGAATGCTGGATAAAGTGGTGCGTAATCTAATTTTTAGTCCAAAGGAGCAATTTATCCAGAAAGACTATTAATTTCGTTTTGGCATTTTGCGTTCATTCACTACAAGCGTTGTTTAACTTTTCAAATTGTTGCCAACAAATATTATCGTCCTGTATTATATTTAAAGAAATCAAATAATGAAGGATCTGCATAAATGTATGTACGTTTCTCGCATTGTGATAAAACAACGGTACCTAGAGCCATCCAATTTTGAATGACGTAATCCTGCTACGAATATGGCATCTGGAAGCCCACATCTGAAATTTGGAACTTGTTTTATTACCGATTTCATATTTTGTAAGACATTAGCGAATTTTTGGTGCAAAGAACATGATATTTAATAAATAAAGGTAACACGCAAAATGTTAGAAAAACAACTCTTTGTACGTAATTTAAAATCTGAAACATTTCAGAGTTTTTCTTTTCTTCTTGTGTTTATCGTCAAATGAAGATGTTTGCAATCATGTTAGTGGTTGAAAGCCCTAACAGGAGCTACGTACTTCCCAAGTATTACTCATGGACTTTATTCTTTTAATTTATCAAATTTTAGTTTAAAAGAATAAGTATTCAAACTAAATTATTCTACTGCTATAACTGGAATTATTAACCTCCTCGTTTTATTTAACTAATGATTCATTTAAATTACCATGTAGTAGATAACAACATAACAACAGGGTTTTCTCATATTGTATTATGTTTATTATCTTCGACAATAACTAGAAATGAAAAAAAAATATTGATTTTCACATGTTTGCGAATGCAGTGTTAAATTTTATGTTTAAAGTACTGTAGTTTACTGACTTCAGAAATATGCATAAATTCAGATTAAAAAGAATATTTTTGCTTTTTGCTTTGGTAATATCATTTTAATTTTCTGCTGTGTATATAATTGATGTATTATTTGTTTAATTATGGAAGTTATTTTCTTTCACAGGTTTCTAACAAATCTCTCTGTTCGACAGAAATAAAAAATGTTAAGTCATTGCAAATTATTATTCTATAATAATAATGTATTAAAGGCTTTGCAAATGTATTAAAGGCTTTGCATTATTAAATTCTATAATAATAATGTATTAAAGGCTTTGCAAAAAACAAGTGTTTTATTAATACTACTTTCATGTGATGATAATGAATTCAAAGAATTTTGGTGATTCATTTATTCAGGCTCAGCTTCTAAATGCAAATGAAACGCTAATATTCGGAAAATACATGGACTTGTGTTTTGTGAAAATTTTATTTAAACCTACCTCCAATTTACCAGAACGTGAATATAAAACTGAAAATTATTTGGCTTCACTGTAATATTGTACTTGAGAAATGGTACTGAAAGTGTCGTTCTGCAAACAGGTGTACTTTAATTTGTATAAACTTCTATTCTCTCTCTCAAAATAAATTTTAATCTGGTACCAATTACATGCTAAAAACCTATATTAAGAAAACATTCAAAGCAAGACTGAGTATTTCAAATTAATTTGTTTTTAAGGCAGTTCTTATTCAGCTTAAACTCAGGTTTCAGGACAAAACTTTCTCATACGAAATTAAGGAAGTCTCTGCTTTGCCATTTTCTCTCACTCATTCTTATCGGATTGGATATCTCCGTCTTCCTTAATCTGAGGCGAGACAGATCCTGTCAAGTAAATGATACTGGTCTTCTGGCCAATATGTTAACTTATCTATCGGAGCAGTAAAGCTTCAGATTATATGAAAGCTTGCCCTTAAGAGGAGTGATCGTTAAATGCTATCGGACGATAATATTGCAGCAAATAGTCTGCGTAAGGATTGATATTAAGTTTCTTCAGTTTATAACTGAGGGCACTGACTACTGAATTCCCAAAATCTCTGGTCTTTACCGTTCAATATCAATCTTTTCCCTAGTATTTTCTGCTATCATTGCACATTTTGGGTTCACCTGAAAACTGATTTCAATTATGAACTTCATCAAAATGAAAATCAAGTTATGCATTAACTAATCGATTATCAAATAAAATGGTATCATGAGCGTTTTCAGCATATTAAACATCTCGGGCGAAACCTCTTTTTGAGATGTTTGTAGTTTTCAGATTTCTAACAAAACAGAAAATACTGCCATTGGACCGAGGTTTTCGTTTCAGGATTCGTAGGCAAGTGATTCAGTGAAATAATTGCATTACTATGCTCTGAATAATTAAAGCCTTTCCTTTATTAAATTAGTGCACAAGTATCCATGTGGTGTTTGCTTAATATGGCGTTTATTTATCTTATATATAGATATATGCAGGAGAAATATATAAAAATTCTAACTTAAATTAGCAATAGTCGCTTAATTTCTCATTTTAATTCGGCTACGTTCTCTTCGTGTCCTAAAACTACTATTGCTTATAATACACTGGTTATCATAAATCAAGGAAAAATCGCTAAAATCACAATTACTGAAAAATTTACATGTAGAAGTTTATGAAACTTACCCACGATATACAACACATAGTAAGGTATCAAATAACATAAGAAGAAACTGGCTGATGTGGTAATATAGAAATTAGCACAATTATAAAATGAACAAATCGAAGGTGTCCGTTTGCTATAGGAAAAGTACCTTCAATATGGAATATGATCGCCTTTAGAAACAATACAGCACATACAGCGATGTGTGATGCTTTCAATTATGCGGTCTATCAGTTCCATAGGAAGCGAGAGCCATTGCTCTTGCTAAGCAGTTGCAAGCGCGGTAAGGGTCTGAGGGGGCGGATTGAGAGTAGCTAGAAGTCTTTCTAAAAACAGCCGTACCAAATGTATATAGATCAGTAACAGAGTGGGGGATATATATATATATATATAAAGTATGTGCCCAGTCTGTTACCCGGTTCGGTGAGCTCAGTTTTTTCTTCTTATATGTTGGTAAATTATTGGCATTTTTTTCCTTTAACAGTGATTGAATTATGTTGTTCTTATCTTCCCATTAATGTTTTTATCTCTTTAGTTAGTATGCATGCAATAGTTGTAGAATTTTCAACAATTTAAAAGTTTAAGTGGCGAGTTAAGTCTAACGAACCTTCATTTGTTTACATGTGAAACTCAGCAGACTAGAATTAAGTCAATTTCTGCACCTTCGGTGTCTTCTTGCTGTGTGGCACCAAAATAAACTTTCAGTATTGTGCACCGAAATATCTGCCTTATTGCCCGCTGGCTGAGCTGCTTGTTTTTGCGTAGCATCTCTAATTTTAACTGTAAAAATTGTTTTTTAACTTTTTAAATTTTGTTTTATTTTTTCCTGTGTTTACGATTTTTAATGAAGATGTTTCGAGCATAATAAATGTAAATAAAAGTAATATCACAATTTTCTTTTTCTTCTTCTTTATTTTTGTTATTATATAGCTTTACGACATTGAGAAGTTCATTATAAATATAAAATTTCCTTTTCTATGCTTTTATTTTATGAAGAACTAATATTTTAAATTCCAAAGTTGATCATAACTACTGAGCGCTTAAAATTGTTCCAGCTTCTAAATTGACGACATACAGTATGAGATCTTAAGTTCTTTTAAACTTAAGACACTTTGTCTTCCATTACACTTTTAATTACGTAAATAATAACCACCTGAAAATTTAATGGCCAGGTCTTCAAAAAGGTAGATTGTAAACTGAAGTTTTCGGATTGTAATTTTTATTCAAAATGTATTCACCCTCAGTGATAAACTGAAGTGAACCTTGACTTTTGTTTCAGAAATTAATGGCACAAAAAATCCCTGTTTCCTCCCTTAAAAAAATCTATTCAATGTCTTTTCAGCCAAGAATTTTATCTTTATGCTATATATGACTAGGATACACGTTTTCGAGAATTAAAAAATAAATCTGCTTCATAAGTAGTTTCGAATTTGTAACAGGACAAAAGTGTTGAGAGGAACATGTGGTGGATAAAGGCAATGAGAAATCGATACCTTCTATTTGCTAATGGAGATTGTTCTCCATTGATTAATCATCAGCTTTATTCTTCAAGTCCAAGATTCATGATTAATCTGTTTTTTTTTCTTCAACTGCAAGATTACACAATGACAGTGAACTTGTACAGGAGTTTTGATGTTTGAATTAGAATTGATTACTTAATCTTAATTTACAGTTTCTAAAATTGCAACATATTGAGCAAGCGTAATTTTTACAATGGAATGCCACTTAGAAAGTTTCAGTTTTAGAAATTTTCTCTAGAAGTTAAGATAACGTTCTTAATATTACAATCTAATTTTATCTCAATAATGTGTCAAAATATTATTGCATAATTTTCTGTAGGAGTCAATGTGGTAAAAATCGCAGCATTGAAAAATCTTGTGTATGAAAATGTACTAGAGGCTAATCAGGCCTAGAAGAGTACACAGGTAAAATTTTATAAAGATAGAGCTTACCGTTTTAATTCTGTGGATGTGCTCCAAGTAGGCGCACTGAATGAATAGAGCTTCTAAAAAGTGCTGAAGCGAACATTGCTGGGAAGCGCATAGAGTAAAAGATTTTGCCTACAATTACAAGACACTACGTTCTGAATACTGTAGAAGATTTAGCATTATCCAGGGTGCGTCTCGGGAAGGCCTGCTACTCTACAGCCCCGCAAAAAAAAAGCTCTTCTTGGTCTTATGATGATTACATGCGTATAAATGAAAAGAAAAGTAACTCGGCTATATGATATTTACATTATTTACATTTAATATTTACACTTTCGCCTATTTTTTTCTTCATGGTGGTACTTTTCGAAGAAAGTGACACCACCTTTGAAAAAGCACAACCCAGCATTGCGTGTTTTGCACATGTACGGTATCCGTATCAGATACACTATCTGAAGGCAAAGGGTCAGCTCTCTCCGATCCATTTTCAAAGTAATTAAAAATCAGAAAAAGTAAACTAATATTATATCTACAATTAGAAAATATGCACTATAAAATAAAATTAAATACACGCTTACAACTCAAAACTATCAAAATGTAGTTCTAAGAAAATTTCTTTGAACGAAAGCGAAAGAGGAAAGGCGAACTGCTCTAGTTAAAAACCAAACAGCTAACTGATAAAATTACCCCTGACCTTCAGAAAATCACCCCAATAACAATAAAAAAACCTGCCCTAAACCCACCTTTCTATTGTGAATGAGCTCACCGAAGAGCTGCAATGAACACAAAGATACAGTTGTTGGTCCGGTCCTAGAGTTTTAGTAATTCCACTCTGGGCACACCTGATGTTCGCCGTTCGATTTTAGGTAAGATTTCCAGGTAAAAATATAAAACTAAAACAGAGTAAGAAGATTAGCATATAGCCAAGGAAATAACATGAAAATTTCTTTTCAAACGATTCCTTTTATATCCTAAAAAAATCTGAAAGATTTCTTTAAAAACTAAGCATGGCTAAAAGATATGGACTGGTTTGTGTTGTGCTGCAATCTAGTATAAATAAGAAAGGTTCGGAGTAACCTATAATAACCTATAAATCCTTTTCCATTCAATTTTTCTGTGTGTAACAGAGGGAAATTTTTAGGTGTGCCCAAACACCGTGCCTCAAAGGGTTATCGAGTTAGAGAGTTCATGTCATTACAAATGATGTACAGGTCACTGAAAAAAAAAGGATTAAAATTTTCAACCTATATATTCATCCAGTCTATATATTTATCTATATATTTACCAGGATGATTGTATATATTTATCAGGAAGATGAAAACCGAAATTTCATATTAGTTAAGAAATTAATATTTGAGAATTGTTATACGGAAATTATTATTTTAACTTTATAAAACTCCGTTTTTAATTTTAGGAGTAAGACATTCGAATTCTCAAACTTGAACTGTTGAGCATTTTTAGCATTTGAATCTACAGAACACTAAGTCTGTTAAACATTTTAACTCAGAACGTTGGGAAGATTAATTTTTATTGAGATCCAGTGAAAATTTTCATTACATAGAAATAATTCCATCTCAACTAATCTGTATAGGCTATCATTTTGCGGCCATAATGTTTCAGTTTGTCATCTATAGGAATCTGCTAGATTTTTTTAAAAAATCGATGAATTGCATTTACCTGAAAATTCTCGAAACTAACCGTCAGATCACCTCGATAGTTCTAAATATTTATAACAAAAAATGAGCAAGATTATTTTCTTTATTTTTAAAAATTTTCTTGGAATAACTTAATGCTCTATATTTAGTGTTTATCAATATTACCTCTTGAAATGACCCCGCCCCGCTGCATTTCCTTCTATTTAAAAGGATTATAGAAAAATGTAACCATTTTGTATTGTTATTCAAATAACGTTTGCCAAATTATTTACAGAAAATGGACTTCAGTATTCAAGAGTTTTAATAAAGTGATAATTAAGTGATTTAGTGATAATTAAGAAATTTTAATTTTTCTCTGAGCGTGCACTATCACAGCCAGCTAGTAAATGGAAGGTCCATGGTATGAATCTCGGCGAAAGTTCAACTGATTTCTCATGCTTCAAAAAACGCTAATTCTCTGTTCAAAGGTGGACGAAATGAAATTTGATGGACGATTACTCTTCACGTGTTGGATTTGGTTGACTGAGTTTTGTGCCTTTTTCCAGTCGCTGTCTAAGTGTAAAGAATTCTCGCATTTTTTCTGCATGTGTCCTTTTATAGTGTAAGTGTTTAGTACCTCCAGCTTTTAATTGCAAGCTCCGTGGTTCCAATAGTAGACAGCATAGTTGATTTCTCACGTTTTCTCACGTTCCACAAACAAAGAAACTTAATGCTCTGTCCACATTTACTGTGTTTATATTTTCTTAATAATTAAGGGCGTAGTTTTGAGAACTGTATTCATCAATTTGTTTTCATTAAATGGCAGTTTAGCATTTTGCTTTAACTTTAGATAGTTAGTAAGAGTTTTATTTATTTTCAGCCCAAGAGGGGTATTGGTCTTCAAACATGATTTTGAGTAGTTTCTCTTTAATGCGTTGTTTCACTTTTCGTTCGGGCTGTTGCCATTCGAGAAAAGGTAACTTATTAATCTTTCATATCTGATCTGTCCGTTATTAATTAACAAACTAAACTATTTAATTGCAATTGTTGTAGTTCTTAAGAATATTATTTTATAATTCTTTAATCTGATTGGTTAAAATAAAAAAACATTTAATTCATGATATACCTAATTAAAAGCATTAAATATTTTTATAGCATATTTTTCATATTTTTTCACTTTTCCAGTATTGCATATATTTTCACTTTTTAAATATGAAGGAGATATATGAAGGTTCCGTATTACTCTAAATGCATATTCATCTAATATGGTATAAAATGTTTCGATATTCCCTGGGCCATCTGTACCATAATCTCTATTGAAAAACCATATGAAGCTTGTAGAGACATCAGATAATTTTTATAAACAGGAGAGAGGAAAAATGAACAATACCGTCGCAGAGACTCGAACCAACTGACCTCTCGAATACGAGCCGAGTGTGCTCACTACCACTACACCACGAAGGCATGCTAAGAAGGTGGGAGAAATACCTTATATACTCCCCCTTTTAAAGGGCGACTGGAGATTATGGCATCCAGTCGCCAAATCCTGAAGGTAGAGAATCATCATCCACCATTTTTTTAGTTCGGGTGCCACTATAGAGACCTTAGGTATTTTGGAAACAGGAGATGTGAAAAATGTGCAATGCCCTCGCCAGGACTCGAATCACAGACCTCTCGTATACTCACCGAGCGAGCTGACCGCTACACCACGGAGGTATGCTAAGAAGGCGGGTGAAGTACCTTACCTAGCTCTTTCGGGTGAACGTTAGAATCTGAACCCTTTCAGATTTTTTTAATTGCTCTGAAGTAACGAATTCGACAGATTTGAGGAATGCGATAACTTTAAGGTTGTCAGGACTGGGTGTTCGGTGCATATTCTTGGCGAACATATCCGTGAATTAAACTGAGTCCTGATCTTGACCAGGGAGCTGAATGAAGCTATGTTCTAGGGTAGAAAACTGTGGTTAAGTGGTAGAAGAACTGCATTTGAGAAGGATTTAAAATCCTCTTTTATAAAACCACAATTATATACAGCCACTTCCCAACTCGAGAGGGATACAGAAAATAATGACCGCACTTGGGTCTAAACTGAACAATCAAATAATTTAAACTAAAACTAATTAGAAATTAACTAGTCGTTGCTGACAGAGCTATAAACGCGAGGTTGGCCTCTAAACTAAATGGTGCGTAGCAAGATTTAACTAATACTAACGCACTTAGATTTACTTCAATAGGTAATAGCGTAACAGCCCTAAGGCTTAGAATGTAATTACTAGCTGGTCAGGCGAACGTTGAACAGAGTAACAGTGGTCTGAGACTAAAAGCTCTCTCACACTGAGAGGTTCCTACCTACCGTTTAACTATAAACTTGGCTCCACATCAAATTAGCATAAAGCCGAAACGCGCGCTTATTCTAACGGGAAGTTGAAATGAGAACATATAGAAAAAGTAAAATTAAAATAAAACTTTGTTAGTTTAACTAAATCCTTACAAGGTTTCGGATTAAGATTCGAAAAAATGTAAAATTCATTCTATTTTTAATCTAATAAAATTAAGAATTTGAAATAAATTTGTTCGTGTTATAATAGAGACTGAAAAATTAAATGAAGAAAACATAGGTGGAAAACGTGACGGGATTCACTGAGCCTGAATTTATTTCTATGTAGCACGGTTTATTGATTTTAAAATATCCCGAGGAGCTTTGCTGGATACCAGAGAAGTCATGGTATATAATTCAGAAGATTTACGATTTAACGTCTTTATAGGAATCCTGACCTCACATCGAAATAACTCTTCTTAGTGTCCTCTAGAAATCATTTCTGCTTTTTTCTTTATACTTTTGATGATTGATATTAAGCTTCTGATTTTTTTCTGAGGCCACATGAATATCACTAGAACTTTGTTTTTTTCTGTGCTGACCGTTATTCGAAACCTTTTGCTCGGTTTCTTTTTGTGGAGCTAGCATAATTTTATTTACGTTATAAAGTTACATTAAATTTTTTTTCTCTGTACTTTGCACACCGTTTAATGGCGCGCAGCACAGAGAAGGAAGGCGAACCTCCCATTTTCTGACTCCTTCCAGCATGCCTTCGTGGCGTAACGGTAGCACACTCGACGTGTATTCAGGAGGTAAAGACGAGGCGAGGACATTGCTCATTTTTTACATCTCTTGCTTCAAAATAATCTAATGACTCTACAACATATAATGCAATGGTTAACGAGCATAATTATTAGGCATACGTCTTCGATATTGTTAAGCTTAACAACTTTGCTCTTGTGGAACTTAAGTTATTGTATAATTTCAGAAACACGAGGCTCAAAGTGCCACTTATCTATTCATAACATGCACAAAATCAGTTAAACGAAACAAATGAAACAAAAGAACGCATCGAAAAGCTAAATGCTGACGCAACTATTGATAACAAACAACAATTGGCAAAATGTGATTAAATCTGTTGCTCTGTAGTTTCGAAGTTTAAATCGAAATTTCTCCATAAACTGTGGGACTGGAAAAAAGGAGCATATCCCTACGTGAAAGTATGCTCTAATTAAATTACAGAAAACTATACCAAGGTGAAAAAGCAAAATGCTTACCTTCTCTTCAGAGGGTTCTTTTTCCAGAAGCACTAAGGTATCCTCTTTTTCTTTACAATTCTTCAGGAGACATTAATGCAAATGAGGTATATATCTTTGTACAAAGTATGTTTAAGGTGAACGAAAATATACAAGACTTTACAGACTACAGCAAATTAACTACTAGCAGAAGGTTATACAAATCCTGAAACTAACTGTCAGACGACAGCCGCGTTTTAATGTACTGTGAAATTCCTGAGATGGTTACCTAACTCATGTTAAAGTTACGAGACATTAAAAATTAATGAAAATGCAGACATGTTTATATAACGGATACAGTTAGGTTATGTACAATATAAATAATGCAATGTAATGAAATTTATGCGTTTGAAAAGAATATGTCATAAAGCTGTATTTATAAAAGCTAGGTGTTTTACAATATTCAATGACAACTATACATTGTAAGTAACTTAACAAATAAGTGATAAAAAAACAATATATAGCAAAAAAGAAACATTACATTTATACATTCTGATGCATTAATTCAAAACCAGTGAATCCCTAGGCCTAACTATTAAGCGAAATGTAAGTGAAAAAAAGAAACATGCTCTTGAAAAGGCAATGGCGCAGAAGGATTGGAGTTGGGATCAGTAAATAGCATCGAAATAGTTTTACGCTTGGGAAACATTTCCAGAAAATTTCATCTATCAACGTAAAATATTTTTTGAAAATTTTAGATGCAGACAATAGGAAAATGTGATTTTTAATCAAACAATAGCAGGAAATGAAGCATTTCTGAGTTTTTTCCCTTCTCCAAATATATGTATCATGCTTTTTAATGCAAAATTTAATATCTGCCTATGTTTAAGCACTCTCCACGCAAATACCACATGGTAGGGATATCACATATAACTCAGGAGTTCATACTTGGACTGGAGTCTTTGAGCATCGAATTATGAATTTTACTGGTAGGAGAAAAAACGACATGATATCTGAATTAACTAATCAAATTGCTTGAATTAATAGAATTTGAAAGCTTTTTGTTCAATTTTTCTGACAATATATGGTTATTGTGGCTCTTTTCTCTATCATTTACCTATAATATTCTCTAAATTCTCCCTGTTGCTTTCCCATTAAGCACACTTTCTTCTTCGCTTTTTCTAACTTGCTACTTCTTTGCTTACATCCACAGCTCAACAAGAAAGTTCAGTTTAACCATTGGAATTGCATTCCTGTAAATTTGCATATGTGTCGGTGGTTCATACTGCTTAATATTATTTACTTAAATATTTAATTCTGAGTAATGTTCTTTCTCTGCAATATCTTACGATCATGTATTTTATGGTATTTTAAAAAATATTTTGTTGTATTCTGATCTTTTTTAAAATCCCCTCTTTCCATGAAAATTTTATTCTAAAGTCAGGAAGAAGAATTCTAAAGTCAGAACATTGGGAATATTCATATTTACTCTATTACACTGGTGTGCAAAAATTAAGGACGAAGTCGAAAAATAAGCATATCAGCTGAACGAAGAGACAGAGCGCACAGAAAGACCAATCAGGAGATTAAGTAAGGTCATGTACGGTAGCACATGCGCAGATATGCAGGTAGACGTAATGGGGGAGTGTCTGAGTAGTATAAAGCATGTTGTCGGTGTAAGATCAGTATTTCTGGCAAAGAGATTGCACGCCGTATAGCAGTTAAAATCACACCGAGTTGCTGCCTCAGCGAGAAATGGCGAATAATCAATCTGTTAGACGACATCTGGATGCTTTTACCCGAGGTCGAATCATTGGGAAGTTGGAGGAAGGCCGCAGTGTGACAAGTGTGGCTGCAGAGTTCAGAATTGCTCACAGCATCGTTTCACGACTTTGGAGACAATTTAAAACTACAGGAACAGCTATCCGGCGGTTTAGTAGTGGTCGTCCACGAGGAACCACACCCGCAGATGACCGGTATATTGCCTTATAGGCCAGAAGAAACAGGCGGCAGACAGCGGGAGAAATCGCTAGATACACGACACAGGCGACTGGACGACCGATATCGCGTTTTACCGTGGCCAGAAGACTGCACGGTGGTGGTCTGTTTTCACGACGCCCTCTACGGTGTGTACCTCTAAAGCCTGCCCATCGGAGAAGGTGTTCTCTGTGGTGCCGAAAACACCGGAATTGGAGAGACAATGAATGGGGACGAGTACTCTTTATAGACGAGAGCAGATTTAGTCTGAATTGCGATTCTAGACATATACACATCTGGACAGAGCGGAGAACACGCAATAACCCCTTCAACATCATCAAAAGGAACTGTTTTGGAGGTCGCGGAGTTCTCGTTCGAGCAGACATAATGCTTGGTAGCCGGACCGACCTTCATATCTCCCAAGGAGGTTCGTCACCTGGGACTGCTATTGTAACGAGGATCTTCTTCCTTACATGCGTCTTTTCACAAGGGCTATGGGTCCTCAGTTCCTCTTCATGGATGACAACGCTCCACCTCATCGCACAGTTACTGTCGAAGAGCTGTTGGAGAGTGAAGATATTGAACACTTGGATTGGTCGATAAGGTCTCTGGATCTAAATCCCGTCAAACATGTACGGAACTTACTAGGGAGACCCGTGGCAGCACGAAACGTATCGCCAGTAACTATTCCGAAATTGCGATTGGTGCTACAAGAGGAACGAGCAGCAGTGTCTCAACAGCTCATTAACAACCACATATCCAGCATGCACAAATGATGTGAAACCTGCCTAGCAGTCACGGGAGCTCATATCCCCTGTTAAAAACCGGATGTTTCTTGCTGGACACCCATCACAGGGATGTTTCGACCTTCAGTCGCATTGCGCTCCATGCTACTTTTTCAATAAAGCTTCTTTTTATCCCTCTGATTTCTCTCTTAGTAAGTGTTGCTTACATTACTCATGTTCTTACGTATTGGGGATCTTACGGTATTAAATGTGTTGATTTGAAAAGCTTTTGTACAAAGTTATATTGAAAAAACCGTCTCGTCCTTAATTTTTGCGCACCATTGTAATTAGGCACTAAATACGTGTTGCAGTCGTGCTAAAAATGAAAATGGTTGGCTTCATTTTCACTGATTCATCTTCTGGTAATCAAAAATCACTATTCTATAACCTAGGAGAAGAAATATAATAAGTAGGATATATGAGGAGAAAACAATCTTTCATAAGGAGAAAACAATCAATACATATTTAATTGATTTCCTTTCTGAAGAATCGGAAACAAATAAGACACTTAGAAATAATTGATTGATACTGAAAATTCTGTAAGCGATATTTCCGGGTTTTTTTTCGTCCAAAATTTTGTATTTCCCAGATACCATGAATATCTTCACTTGTTTCTTTGACGGAATATAAAATCTCCATCATGAGTTAAACTGATGAAACTTTCTTGTCTATTTGCAATAAATCTATATTTGCAGTATTTTATTCTGATTGTAAACAAAGTTTTCCGAAAGTATTATGCTGTGGGGTTTTACTATTTAATCCTAAAGTTCTAACTTAGAACGCCACGAACATTAGCAAGCGAATAATCGCGTAAGTGTGTGAACAGAACACGTAAGACTTAAATACGGTTTATAACCCTTTATTTTTCAGTACATTTACAGTCAGTTAATACTTGGAACTTTACACAAAGCCGCCACTTGGGCTTGAACTTAAAATAACAATAATTTAAACTAAAACTAGCTTAACTAAGCTATTTAAAAGTATAGCGGAAGCTATCAGAGATCTAACTAGTTGGCCCCTAAGTATTAATTAAATCGGCGAAGCCAAGCAAGGGCCTAAGGTATGGCCGAGCATTGCAATAGCTCAGAGAGACATAGCCAAAATGCAAGCGCGCGCTAATCAGGGAATCAAACTCTCTCTCTCTCGAAGTCGGTGATGTCACGACTTAAATAGTACTCTTTCTCATTTGCATTAACTGCGTTTCTGAATTTACATTCTGGCAGGAAATCGTAAGCTGAAATTAGAATAAGATAGGAAAGATACAAAACTTAAAATAACTGTTAATAAACTTAAGATAAACCTTACATCGCAATACATGCATACATAGCAATCTATAGACATGATTTTGTACTTTATGTACAAATTCGTTGTTTAGGTATGGCATCTACTTGTAATCATAGCTCATAATAATGCACCGCAGTGTTTTTCCTTTCCGGTGCACAGATGTAATTTTCTGCACTGGCTTGGCATAACTTCCGTATAAGTGAATGTTCTTATAAGCAAATGGGTCTAAGTCAGGGATGGACAAACCTTTTCGTTCGCGGGCCAAAAATCGAAAAAAAAAAAGTTTGGCGGGCCAAGGTAAATTTTTCTAAAATTTTTAAAACATATACAAATGTTACAATTTAAGTATGTGAATGAGAAGAATGAAATTGCGCTTTCATTTTTAAAAGTTTCTTATATTGAGGTTCGAAGTGAGATGTACTGATTCTAAGGAACGAGGCTAACTACTCATCTGTTACTCTACTTCTTAAATAATTCTTTCTAAGGTTCATTGTTGAAAACACTTGCTCACATATATAAGATGAAGCAAACATAGCACTGATTTTCTGGGCGTGAGATATTAAATTCCGGAAACTCACTTTCGATAATGATGTTATATTCTTTGAAGACTGCTACAGCTTCATTGCAGATGAGACACACTGGTTTATCTTTTACAACTGTAAAAAATATTTCTAGGTTCATTCATCATTAAAAGCATGGCATTCTGAATCAACTTTACGTTTTT
>KK121383.1:576856-605541 GCA_000611955.2 Stegodyphus mimosarum | reverse complement strand
CCTAGAAATATTTTTTACAGTTGTAAAAGATAAACCAGTGTGTCTCATCTGCAATGAAGCTGTAGCAGTCTTCGAAGAATATAACATCATTATCGAAAGTGAGTTTCCGGAATTTAATATCTCACGCCCAGAAAATCAGTGCTATGTTTGCTTCATCTTATATATGTGAACAAGTGTTTTCAACAATGAACCTTAGAAAGAATTATTTAAGAAGTAGAGTAACAGATGAGCAGTTAGCCTCGTTCCTTAGAATCAGTACGTCTCACTTCGAACCTCAATATAAGAAACTTTTAAAAATGAAAGAGCAATTTCATTCTTCTCATTAACATATTTAAATTGTAATACTTGTATATGTTTTTAAAATTTTAGAAAAATTTACCTTGGCCCGCCGAACTTTTTTTTCCGATTTTTGGCCCGCGAACGAAAACGTTTGCCCATCCCTGCCCTAAGTCAATTTGTTCTGAAAATAAAAATCTGGAAAGAAATGTTTTTTCTTAAATTTATTAGCATTTATATTGTTAATAGATTTTTGGGAATGTTTGCTAGATTGCCAAGTAATAGATACGAGTTGATAGTTCATTTTAGTTTAACGTAGTTTTATAAATTTACGAAAGTATTTACTCAGAATCTTTAAAGTTTTTTGAGAATGAGGTATTCGGATGCGATAATCCCATGAAGCTTGAAAAATATTCTAGGAAAAAAAATTCGAATTCTTCCTCTTTTGTTCAATCACTCGAATCCTTCTTACTCTAATCTAATGAAATGCTAAACGTCCAATTTCAAAGGTGTGGAAATATTTGTTTTATTGACATCTAATAAAAGTATTCATAAAGAAAAGATACCAATATTTGAGAAAATACTTTCAAAAACTTTTAATCATGGCACTATAAATGGTAATTTTAGACATGGCCAAGTGTAATAAAGTAATAAAAAAAATTAAAATCTGAAAGATTTCAGATTTTAAATTACATCCAAAGGCGCGTTTTTTTAACGTTTCGTGTGCTACCTTTTTTTATTAAATATCATGTACTACGTACTCAAACCATAAAATTCAGTTCAAAATCAATATCGCAAAATCATTTTAAAATGAACATATCTTTAGAATTTCCGTAAGTCTCGTGCGCTGGAGATAAAAATGGTTTTTTTTTCGTACAGTGTTGCCATTGCTCGCTTTGAAATCATTTAGTTTGTTAATCAGAAATTCGTTGAAATGTTACAAAACATAAAATCGATAATAAAGCAAATTTCAAATTCAAAATTAGGGCTTCCAGATGCCCATATTCGCAGTAGGATTACGTCATTCAAAACTCGATGGCTCTAGGTTTTATCACAATGGGAGAAACATGCATACATTTATGCAGATTTTTCATTTTTTAAAATTTAATGCAGAGCGATAACATTTAGTGGCAACAATTTGAAAAGTGATACGCCGTTTTTGTGTTTCCGACGCAAAATCGCAAAACGAAAGTAATAGTCCTTCGGGACTTAATCCCTTTGAACTAATAATCCATACTAAATCTAATAATCATTGTTAATAATTAACTTTCGAAAAGTTTTTATTATGCATCACGATTATTTTTATCCCAAAGGGCTATTTAGCTCAGGAGAGTTATTAGTCTACAAACGGCATTTTGCGTCGACTTAGTAAAAGCTTTGAATTCCTTTTCAAGTTGATTAATGAATGATTCATAAAAGTTGAATCACTTTTCAAGTTGATTAGTCAATGATTCATAAAAGTCTAATCACTTTTCAAGTTGATTAATCGATAATTTACAAAAGTTGAATCATTTTTCAAGTTCATTAATCAATGCTTCATAAAAGTCTAATCACTTTTCAAGTTCATTAATCAATGATTCATAAAAGTCTAATCACTTTTCAAGTTGATTAATCGATAATTCATAAAAGTTGAATCCTTTTTCAAGTTGGTTAATCTATGGTTCATAAAAGTTGTATCACTTTTCAAGTTCATTAATCAATCACTATTCTTCCAAGTTCAAGTAATATATTTAAATATATATTCTTCAAGTTAAAAGTGTTAATTCACTTAAGCTGTGGCCACCAAATATTATCGCCCTGCAATATATTTAAAGAAATTAAATAATGAAGAATCTGCATGAATGTACGCATGGTTTTCGCATTGTGAAAAACCAATGGTACCTAGAGCCATTGAATTTTGAATAACGTTGTCCTCCATCCACATATGGACACGCTGAAGCCCGAATTCTGAATTTAGAATTTGTTTTATTTCATATTTCGTAAAAAAACTGAACGATTTCAAAGGGAGCAGTGGCAACACTGTACGAAATAAAACATTATCACCTGCGTGCGAGACTGTTTATCAGAAATTATGAAGATATGCTGTTTTTAAATATTTTTAGCCCAAAGGAGCGTATATGTGTATGTAAATGGAAAAAGGGCCGCTTTGGATGTAATATAGAATCTGAAAGCTTTAATTTTTCCATGAGTTTTCTTAAAAGTGTTTATAGTTTCATGAACACTTATATTGAAGAAGTGTTTGATCTTTCGTAATTTTCTGGAAGAAATTTAACTTTCATGTTCAGTGTTTATCTATATTAATTCTCGAAATAATTCTCTCCTTCTACATTTGCTTTAATTTAAAAATGTTCTAAAAAAATGTAAAAAAATTACAAAATTTTTTTGTCATGTTATGTTAACAGAACAAACCTCAAGATTTAAAAAATTTTAATTACATAATTCATTTTGCTAAATTTCTTTTATATTCTAAATGAATGTAAATATATTCTTAAAAACAGTGTTCTTAAATTTGTTTGTCATTATTTTATTTCTTTTCGTTAATTTGTTTTATTTCTTCTAATTTTTATGTGAAGTATTTAAAATATTCGAAATTCGAAATATTCGTGAAAATTTATTATTTGTAGATCTTTAAGATTCTCAGTATCTTTTGGTTTTCTTAAACACAATTTCTTTTTTAGAGTAGATGAATACATGAATCTCATAAAATGAACTGTGTCCTTCCTTTTAAAAAGTTTTAGTTCAAAAGTCTCAGAACATGTTTTGGCGTTGATTATTTTAAGTACCATACAATGTAAATGCGTTGTTTCATTTTTCATTCAAGTCTGTTGACATTCGCTATAAAAGCTATAAAGCTATAAAAAGCCAGAGAGAGGATATCTCAGTTCAGTTGTTTATTAGTTGTTGTTTACTTAGCTGCAGTAACTTTTGTTGATCGGATTAGCTTTCTCTGCGCTGTGGATTGCGTTCTATTTAACGAATATCTTTGAGGAAACGTCCAGCGTTTTTGTTATAATTCTTGTGATAGGAACAAATTTTATTAACTTTTTATTGGACTTGTGCGTTCAATCTATCACGAACCCGTATGCACGCAACAATATATATATATATATATATATATATAAGTACGCGCGTGTGTGTGATGATTTATTTACGTGTAGATAATTTAATATTAGATGATAGCTTGACAACAGGAGGCACAGTTTCGCTTTTTAATCATGGCCGAGATGTTTTAGAGAGGTGTAAGAGATTTAAGTAGGTCACAAACAATAGAAGAGAACTTAAAACTATTACGTATATGGAATGATGGAGTTGCATACAAAAGCGCCGAGTTCAACGCATAATGTATTTCTGGAAAATCTTGATAAATTATTTTTTAGTTACATGTTTAATCTTTTAAGACATATCCTTAAGTGATGCAACACTGAGAGCGTTATAAGAGTCCAACACTTTCTGTATACGCAGCTTATATTTTAAATAATACAGGATACAACAAAGAGAAGAGACGTTGGTTATTCACGCAGAACAAGCAGCAAAAGAAGATGGGTAGTTGTTTGCAAAAGTAATTATATTCTTTGTTTGAATCCTGAGCAGTGATTGGGCAAGAGTTTTCGCATTGCGCAAGACTGCAGGTAAGTGACGCAAACCAGATCCCTTGAAGGGGGTTGCATTTAAATTAAAATTAGAAATTGAAACGACTTTATCAATTAAGTTAATAATTTGTTCCATTTAAGTTAGCACTTTGTTACAGTGAATATCTGTAGATTAATATTATTCGTTAAATATTTAGAAACCAAAAAATAGTTTGCCAGTACCAGTGTAAATATTTTATTGACTTTATTTTCCAGACTTAACGTTTGCCAGTAACAGGTTAATATTTTCATGATTTTATTTCCATCCACAAAGGGATCCACAATTTCCGATGCAAAAAAGTGTCTTAAAATACTTAACCCGAAATGTTACGATGATGAAAATCTTTACGCATCTTTGGGAAATAATCACTTTGTTTATAGAGATTTAAGACGGTGAAATGTGCTCAAAGTTTAATCGACCGTACTAACGGGATTAATCAGGTGGAACTGAATTACCAGAATACTTTTATTCTGGTGAACTGTTCAAGTTGAATTCCATTGCAATAATTGCTTGCCCATCGTAAAAAAAGCTTATTCTGATTCTCTGATTTTCTTTTCTTATTTCTATTTCATTATCGTATTCCCGAAGTTTTACTTTATGTTTTGTCTATTATTTACTACTGTTTATTTTCTACTTCCGCAATTTTAAATCCAGATAAAGTAAATAAATTTACTATTATTTTGAAAGCTTTTGTTTCCAATTAAAAATTATTTGCTGACTAAGTTTGATTTTTCTGAGCAGAATGTTGCACTAAGATTGAATTTTAAATTAGAACACACAAAAAGGTGTAAGAATTTGCCACAAATTTCGTGTATCAGCATTGCAGTATGTGTGAAATTGATCAGAGCGTGAGAAATATCAGGATCTCATATGCATACTCTTATTAAAGTTGGAGTTAGTACGCAAGAAAAGAGTTTCTGGACTCACGAAACGCCATATCTTCAGTGAAGGTTGAGGTGTATACTGGAAGAACAGGTGTTTACACTTTTGAAGATGTGTAGTAATCATTATTTCATGTATAGGTGGCGTTAAAACTATGAGAACTTATGGATTACTATTCCACCTACAGTTTTAATAACAAGAGGTTATATATCACTAGTTTGTTGTTATTCAGAAACATTACCGACATCACAAACAATCTCTTAGCACACATTCCTTTAGCTGCATGTGAAGAGCTTTGTCCAGCATGTTCACCACAAAAGAAATTTTAGTTGATCGATGCTGTCAGGCAGTACTTTTACAGTAATTTTATAATGTGACTGCGGTTCATCTACTGTGTTTACTACCTTGTACGAAATAAAGGAAGTACTGTAATAACGAAAAATTCCGAGTACCATATTTCAACAAAAATATCCATTTTGTCCACTATCCAATGCAATTTAACGATGTTTCTGCTTGACATATATACGTAAGAACAGAATAAAAGACTCTTTTTAAAATTAAAAAATTGATTTAAAATGGATTCAGAAGAGACTTTTTTAGTGGTGTCTGTACGTACGTACGTATCTCGCATAACTCAAAAACGAGTAGCCTCAGAACGTTGAAAATTTATATATAGGACATTGCTACAGTATCTAAATGTGCACCTCCCTTTTCTGTTGTAATCGGTCACTCCAAATGTATATATATATATATATATGTATACCCACTATATTATTCAGCTTGATGGGCTCAGTTTTTTATTCTTATGTGTTGGTAAATTGCTCATTTTTTGCTTTAAAAATGATTGAATTATGTTGCTCTTACTTTCGCTTAAGGTTTTTGTGCCTTTAGTTAATTTACATGTATTAATTGTAAAATTATCAACCATTTAAAAGTTGTTTAAGTGCGGAAAAGCCTAATTTTTGTTTACCATAGCAGCCACATTTGTTTACATTTGAAATTTAGGAGAATTTTGTATTTCTTGCCAGTCTAGAGAAACTAATCTTCGCAACAACAAAGGTACCGTCTTCTTTTATTATTGCGAATTAAATCATGCTTAATCCATTTGTAATTAACATTTAATTTATTAAATTATTTCATATATTGACTCAGCATAGCGTCCACACCAAATTAAGTCAGTTTCTACGCATTCAGTGTCTCTTTGCCGAGGGAGACCACCAGTTTCAGTTTTGTGCACCACATTCAGGACAAACAAACAAAAAATCTGCCACCTTGCCCACTGGGCGAATTGCTTGTTTTTGAGTAGAAACTGTACTTTTAATTGCAAAAATTGTTTTCTTTAATTGTTTTAACTGTATTTAGTGATTTATCTTTTTCTATATCTTTCAATTTTTAATGTAGATATTTGAGATTTTGTTTATTTTACCTTGTCGCGAAGTGATAACTGAATTAATTGAATGAGAAATATATCTCTCTAAAGAAATTCGAAGAAATAAATTTAAATGAAATGTAAGAAAAAAATGCATATAATTTAATATTACGTGCAAGGAAGTCAGATGGTGTGCACATCAGTTTTTTCTTACCATTCATAGATAACTATCCAGTAGCGAAGAATTCTTACTTGTTTTTATTATCAGTGTACAAATTTTCAGCTCTTAGCAACTTATTTAACAACGTAAATTTTACTCTAATATAATCTTTTAATTACCTTTGGTTTGCTATGCAGATACGTGTTATCCAAATCAAGTGTACTTTCTAAACGGAGTATGTAACTCATCTGGTAATGAGTGAAGCGAAATAAATTATATTCATTCTGATTAATAACCTTAGTTACCAGTTATTACCTACCTAAATTCTTCTATTTCTTATTTATGTGTCGATATTAACATGATACAAGATCACCTTTACGTTATAAGGTATTTCTCCCGCCTTCCTAGCATGACTTCGTGGCGTAATGGTCATCATACTCGGCGCGTATTGGAGAGGTCCGAGGTTCGATTCCTAGAGAGGGTACTGCTCATTTTTCACGTCTTCTGCTTCAAAACAACCTAGTGTCTCTAGAATTTTAAGCTAAGTCTATTCCTTCCTTTTAATATATATATTTTTTGTTGCCGTGAAGGTTACAAATTTGCATTTGAAAATGTAACATACCTGGATATCTTTAGATTTGATTCTCGATTTTACCAATTCGTAGGAAAGAAGCTGTTGTTGTGCGTAATCTCGCTTGTATGGTATCAGAACAAGCCCGCGAAATTCATCGTGGCAAGGAGACAAGATTGTGCCAGTCGTTGGCAAGAGCCCTTGGGCACCATATACAGAGAGTGTTTACACATTTTTGTAACAATTTTGATTTTCCCCATGAATTTAAATATTAATTAAAAAATGCAAACGTTATAGAGTCTGCGTGTTCTTTTAGGGAACATAGAACTTCGACCTTATCTGGAAGGCTAAGTAGCGAATTCTCGCTATATATTTTGAAAGTATACTGCAGAAGAAGGTTTTAAAAAACTTTTTATTTTAAACTAAATACACACACCTCATGCTCACAAATCACCACCCCTTGTGGCTACGTAAATAAACTGAAAATAAGAATGTAACAAATCACTAGTAAATTAAGATGTCTGATGACTTCGCTTAACTAACACTAAATCGGCTGCCCGCATCAAAGCCGATCCTAGAAATATCAGTATAAATCTGAAAGGTGTCCGCTACTGCTGTTTTCGAAATCTTGAAACGCTGCTTAAATACTGTTTCTGACACACTTTTAGAATTTGCATCTGTGTCATAACAAATTTACATTCCGGCAGGAAACTGAAATCAGGAGGGAAGGGAAAGGGAAACTAAAAATAATTGGTTAGAATAAAATAATGACCTTACAACGTGATTGTTATCAAATTGAAATAAGGTTTAATTATCCACTGCAACATTAAAAGTATTCTTTTCTTTAAAACGTGGCTGAAAAATAAACAATGGATCGAAGTCTATACTTTTGCGCCGTCTGAAGAGAAATACTTTTATTCAGTCATTAAAAAAAAGATGTGAAAAGCATGGCTTTAATATGTCTACACGGAAGATAAGTGACATAATTACTTTGAAAGAAAAGAAACGTCAAAATTTGCATCTAACTGAGAAAAAGGCATACCCAACAAATGCACGTACAGCTCTTATTAAATCTAATCTCATGTTTTAAAGGAAAATCCAGCCCCCCAAAGAGCTATTGCAAAATCTTTAAATATCTCTGTAGGAACAGAAAAAAATTATAAAATCTGATTTAAAGCTAAACAAAGCAAAAAAATAAAAAAAAACTTTTATGTTCATCTTCCAATGCCGAAACATGTTTCTCAACGTAAGACTATGGACAGATTGCCGTATGAAAATTATTTGGCAGGTGAAAGATGGGAATATATAGTTGCAACTGATGAGGCTTGGATAGACTTATAAGACTGGAATAGAAAAAGATCGATTTACTACCGAGAAAGAGGAGAAAAAAGTATATTGGTTCAGAAAAAACAAGGAAAGTTTTTCTAGAGGTTTTATGTTATTACTCGATTCTGTTAAAACGGAAAACATAAAATAAGGAAAGTAAAAAAAAATGTTGCAATTAATTCGGGTTACTATCAAAAATATGTTTCGACACCTATTTATAAATATGAAATTCCATCTCTTTATCCAAACAAGCTTAACCCTTTTGAGCTCCATCAGGATAAGTCTCCGAGCCGAGCCATACCTCTAAATCTACTGCTTTGTTTTGGGAAAAAATTAGAAATGAAATCGGGACGGAAACTATTTCCTTTAAATGCATCCCACCCAAGTCGTCTGATGTGTTCCCTATAGATTACTATACATTTGGACTTTAAAAAAAAAGCCTTTATAAAGCGGATCCCAAAACATTGCATGGACTATGGAAGGTTGTGAAGGAGGAGTGGAATAAAACCAAGCTTGATGTTTTATGAAAAAGATTTTTATTTTGGAAACCCAGATGTAATATGATAGCGCAAGAAAAGGGCTATCAGATTGAACATATTAAAAAATAAAATTTTAAGGTTTGTTTATATATAAACGTTTGCAAAGTCGTTACAAAAATGTGTGAACACACTCTGTAGGTGACAGCCCGACTTTGCTGAGTTTCGCCTCAATTTTGATGGAGAGCACCCCCGGGACGGGTCCGAGCGTCTATCATCCCTCTTCCTCTGCCTCTCATGAGGACTTTCTTCTCGCAGTATTTTGAGTACTCCCATGCCGCACAGACACTATACATTTAAAAACATCCATGCCTTCTTCGGGATTCGACTCGGACCCTTCGGTACGGCAGGTAGAGTCAGTAACCACCATAACGGCTGTGCGGCAGGAAAGAAGCTTAAGTGTTTGTCAGCGGAAATAGAATTAAAAATGTGCACTCTACGAGTTTCATGTATTTAAAACAGAATTTTCCTTCTTTTAAAAAAAAATCAAAACATTGCGTTTGCTTTGAAACTGCATTTAGATACACTAAATACATACAATTACTTTTGGATAGTTTTTCATGCTTGTTAGCTGTTAAAAAAAGGGGTAAGAAACAAACAGCCTTGATAACTACGTTATTTTTTTAGAATTAGATAGAATGTTATTTGTTTTACTTGATTTGTAATTTCTATAAAATTAAGAGAGGCAACCAATATAGAAGAATTCCCATTCTTCTACATTGGTGGCCTCTCTTTATTATACTTGATTTGTAATTTTATAGATTGAATATATTTTTTGCACGTGGTTATATCTCTGCATTTAAAAAATTCCTTAAAATTGAAAATTCAGGTCTTCAGAAACTTAAGAGCCTCTCAATGATCTCTCTGTCCTAAGGAATAGAGATAGAGGTCGTTTTTGCTTGTTTTCTGACTTGCAACATCTTCGTCTTAATTATGCGTTTTAGTGACTTTACAGAAAAGGAGAAAACTATCTGCACCTGCCCTCGTTGGAATTTGAATCATTCATCTTCCACCTGATAGCTGGACACGCTACCCACTTACAAAATGAGAGCATGCATGTAATTCCTTACATTCTTCCCCGCTTAAACGGCGTCCGAGATGAGGCATGATAGTTATTCAAACTAAATGACAAATATATTTCTTTCTGTCGTTGAAGGAAAGGTTTCTGACCCAAAGCTATTAAGACGCATCGAATTTATATTAACTCCTGAGAATATTATGGCACCTTATATGTTAGTAAAAGGCTTGTAATCGATCTGTGTGAAAAGGATTAGTGTTATATAATGTGAGAAAATGGCATAATGTATAATGCGTAGAGCTAGAAGTAAATCAAATGTTTTCGATTCTGTGTCTTATTCAAGGGAGATAGCTATTCGCAAAGACTCACAAATGTTTCTTTGAACTTATGGGATTTTGATAATACTGATTGCTAAAATCTCGGTCTACTATAGCTCAGCGTTTTCAAGGGAGCCTAGTAGTTTATAATCAAAAATGTTGTTTCCGGATCTTCCAAAGTACCACACGACTACAGGTCCGCTTAATCTAAAGCGAAACAAGTAAGTTGAAAAGGGATGATGCTCATTAAAATATTGAATAAAAGCAGGATATTTGCTTGTGAGTGTAGAACAGACTAATGGAAAATAGAGTGCGGTTTTATACCTGTTGTGTCCGAATCTCAACTTTTGGCCAATCCTATTTTAAGCACTGAGCAGTAATGATTTTCAAATAGGAGGAAATTTGCTTCTTGGAGCACTGAGTTGAGAATCTGAAAGTTTCATATTTTGTCTTCTTTCTCGTTACTTTCAACACCTGCTTGGGCTGAAGCTCAATACAAATTGGATCTTGGTCTGAGTAGTATGTTTAGAAGCGTTTCTATTATTTCCAAAACCAGCGAGTTATGTGAATGAATGCGTTTCGCAGCTTTCAGGCTTGGAGCAAAATCAATCTTTACTGTAACAGCATCAAAAGGTTTGGCTGCACAATTGGTAGTTACCCTGATGGCAACTAATTCAGCCCCAGAAGTCAACGTTTTGTTATAGAGAACATCGTATGAAGTATAAATTACTCTGGAGTCTGTCAGTATATATAAGCTGTTGATGGTGTTTGTATCAGGTTTGAAGTCACCTGAAAAAATAAGTCCCAGATGTTAGGTGGAGGTATGTTATTCAGAGTTTCGTGAAGATTATTTAAGTAGAAGAATGGCATAGGGGAAAACTGCTTTCCTCTAATATTCAGTTATATTCTCGGGTATTGCCTCAGAGAATCGTGGTGCGTCCCAGTCATGTTGCTGTTGTGATTACTGCGCGCTTTTGGACGATGAGATTTAGTGATGGAATGTTTTCTAGAGCTCCAAGAGCCACCGTTAAAGTGGTACTAAACATCTTCATTATCGAAGGAAAAGTACATTGAGTGGACTGTAATAGAGATTCCTTATCTGGATCATTCTGTGCGTGTCATTGGTAGAAGCACAACAGACTGCCATTCATTTAGTGATTTTCCTGCATTGCGGTCACATGATGTTGGAAGACACATCTTATGTAAATTATATGTTGAAAGTTGTCTTAAAATTAAAATGTCGAACCTTGCCCAAATCTCTTTAATAAGTAATATCTAGGAGAGGATATTTGCTAGAGTAACGCCAAGGTACACTGCCAAAAAAAAAATAAAAAAATCGGACAGTTCTATATATCCCGTTCTATCTGGCCAATTGACGAAATTCAAATTGCGTTTTTCATGTCTCGAAAGCGCGACTTAGGATATATATCTTAGATTTATATACAGCATCATTCTAACATAGGTATTTTGACACAAAATCGGACTTTTTTACAAATGATATGCCAATTGTTTTCCATATTTCGATTCTAAGACTCAAATTATGCCTAAATATTAAATTTTCTAAAACTTAGTGCGAAATGTACGGAGAAATTCTAAAATTTATCTTGGCTTATTTTTCTGGTTTTCGCAAGAATACTTTACTTGGTGAACTTCTTAAATTATAGCAACTTAGTTATCGTTCATACTTTTAAATAATTTTAACAAAGTGCGAAAACCACATTTGTGTTATTATGGCTTTCAAGAAATATACCGAATTTCAAAGCGTGAAAATGCATAAATTCACGTATATCTTAGGAAAGTTTGAGTAAGAAGCTATAATTTTTTGCAGATATGCTTAGAAATACGTCTACTTTAAGACAATGCTAAAAATTTTATAGATTATAATTCGAAATTTCTTTCGAAACGTTTTTGTTAAAGTATATTTTTTAAAAATATAAATTGCATATTTTGTATTTATTAAATATAATGTATATTGTTTAAGAATGTAAATTTAAAAAATAAATCATAAAGAATTTGCGAATTTTATGTGGAAGGAACCTAAATTTTGAAATGTGAAAGAAGAAATCAAGTTAGCGTAATGAAAATAGAGGTATTAATAAATATATATAAAATTTAATTAATAATGAGGAGCTAAAATTTTGACAGATAATTTTTTAAAAACTACTCGTGCGATTTTTAGAAAATTTCTTAGTTTGGCACAACTTAAGTGGTAGAATCGAAATATGGAAAAAAAGTGGCACATCATATCAGAAAAAGTCCGATTTTGTGTCAAAATACCTACAGTAGAACAACGCTATATATAAATCTAATACATATCCTAAGTCGCGCTTTCGAGACATGAAAAATGCAGTTTGAATTTTGTCAACCGACCGAGTAGAACAGAAGTTATACAACTGTCCCATTATTTTTCGCAGTGTACTTCATTTGGTGAACTAGTATTTAGTTTTACGAGAGAAACGTTAAGTAGTAAACAGAAGTTGCGACAGGCGTTTTCTCTACAACGGACATATGTTAACATGCGTTCTGAGAGTTTGTAAACAGCAGCTCACTAGTTAAACTCTAGACTAGGATATTTCAAACCCTTTCTTGCATCGATGCTTTTAAAAGAAAGGTTTTCTTCATCAAAGCTGCTATATTTTATCTATGATATACTTCATACAACATAATCATAATATAAGTATAATAATTTAAAGACATAATAATAATTTAATCATACATAAATAATTTAAAGACATCAATTACTCTAAAGATATAAAGAAATATTTTGAAAAAAAATTACTGGATTTGTATTTTATTATTATTTGTAATTAAAAATATGAAAGTGTTTTCAGAAACAAAATCACAGTTACTAATTGCACAAAAGTTCGATTTTAATTGCATTTCCTATTATTGTTGCTCTTGATGAAGTGATGCATCATTTTTAATAGTTGGCACACAATATCTAAACTTAACTGTTAAGTATCTTTTTGAAAAATATTGCATCTTTTTTTCATTTTTCTTATTAAATTATTACTTGACTGAAGTCTTCTTCCTCTAAGAAAGAAGAGGAAAAAGTCAATAATGTTAGTTCTGTAACAACTTTTATTTTTGTATTTCTCTCAAAAGACTTTTAAATTCTAAAACGTAGTGTCTCAGTGTGCTTTGAATAAGACTTATCTTCTTGTGACATAATTTTACATCAATAAATACTATTAATTATCAATATTATTAATAAATATTTTTGTAATGAAAAATATTTATTAATAATAATGATAATTAATAGTGATTGATCTTGAGTACATCGACCAGTAAGGGTGAATATTCCGCTAATGACCCTCAATCGACGTTTTGCTGATCATCGACGCCCTTTAAAATTTCATCGACCACTCCGAGTTTCATACGATCCTGTTGGGAACCTCTGATCTAGACAAACATACTCCTGTAACTTGGAAGGCTTGCTTTCGATTAATGCGATATCACTCTCATAGACAAGAAGTTTACATCATTCTGTTGGTAAATAGAACAAAAGCTCTATCCCTAAACAGATTAATGTGAAACTTAAACAGAACTCATGGGAAGAGCCACTTATGATAATCGTGGTTATCATCTTGATGTCCTCCCAAAAACTGAATACTATAAATTTTTTTCAAGTAGATCTCATTTAGTTCCTGTAAGACGTCGGGTCACCACAGTAAGTCAAATGCTGTTTGGGAGTTGACGGAGATCAGATGGGGGTTAGGTTTAACCTTCCTGTTGTATTTTATTTGCATCAGGCTGTTGATGAAGATATGCTCCATAGATTTCTCTGCAAAGAAACTATACTGTCTAGTAATCAAGAATCTGTGATATTCTGAAATAATAGGTGATGGTTCAAACGAAAGAAAGGAATCCACGCCATCACTTTGCCAACGGCCGGCAGAAAGCAAACTAGTCTAAACGATAAACGTTTATTATCAGAAAGGACGCCCTCCGCTTGCTTGTTCCCTGTCGGGGTTTAATCGTCTAACAAATATGAATGAAGAAACTTGTGGGGTTCCAACCTTTTATCTAACAGCTAAATGTGAGAACCTTGCGAACAGATAAGCGAATAATCGCTGAGTTCATGAATAGAGACGTAAGACTCAAGAAGGATTAATTACCCTTGTAGAGCCATTAGGTATTTAGAAGAAGGAGACATGAAAAATGAGCAACGACTTCGCCGGGAATCGAACCACGGACCTCTCGGCTACGCGTAGAGCGTGCTGACAACTACACCACGAAGGCATGCGAAGAAGACGGGAGAAATATCTTATACCCTTTATTATTCAAAATAAGAGTATACAGTAGACTCCTTTCTCAGAGTGTACAGCAAAGCCTCCACTTGGGCTTGATCTCAAATTAATAAGAACTAATGCTTAACTAAAAAGATAAAGCCGAATCTATCCAGATTCTAGTATTTGACCCCTAGATATCGAGTGAGCTGGCGAAGCTATCAAGACCCTGAAATGCGGCCGAGCGTAGTAATAGCTTAGAGAGAAGTACCCAAAAGGCGAGTGAACGCTAGTCAGAAACTCTGTCTCAGTCAGAAACTCTGTCTCTCTCACGAAGTCAGCGGAACTTCGACTTAAATACTACTCTTAGTCATTTCCATTACACGCGATTCTGAAAAACATTCTGGTAGGAAATTGTAAGCTGAAATTAGGAGAGATAGGAAAGTAGCCTTAACTAAAATTAGCTGTTAGAAACTTAGGATAAACCTTACAAACTTATGAGCTCTGTGTAGGCCGAGTATGTAAACTGGATGATACTTTACCAGTGCCATCGGGACCAGAGGCTTTTATTGAGATTTCAAAGTCATACGAAGACAGCTGTTTGCACAATGTGCCTGCAGAGGCTTGTACTGATAGAAGTTTGATGCGATGAGAGTGCCGAGATAGAGATCATCTTCCTCTAAGATCTCGTTTAGTACGTGTTTTATCTCTACTGCTTTGATTCAAATCAGGAATGAATGGTCACGATGCGAATTAACTCCCTTATATGATAGTTAGAAACATCACATATTGCAGAGACATTAGGTTATTTCGAAGCAGGAGAGCTGAAAAATAAGCAAAGCCTTCGCCGGGAATCGAACCACGGACCTCTCGGTTACGCGTCGAGCATGCAGACGACTACACCACGAAGGCATGCGAAGAAGGCGGGAGAAATACCTTATAACACCATAATCTTATATATTGCAACCGTAGTGTTTAATTTTTAATTTTTAAATGCTTCTTTTTTTTAGTTCATGAACATTTCTGTCCCTTTGAGAAGTGGCCTTTGTTACTTTTATTATTCTTCGTAAGGCACGGATACGACTCCGTTCTGATGTCGGTTTTGATGTCCGTCAGTATGCGTTGTCTTACCTGCGTCGTTTCTTTCTACGGAAAATATGGTCTCATCCTTTGCGAATCATGAAGGTGCAAGTAGAGCATGGAGTTTTTGTTCCATTTTATTGAAGCAGAAAATGTTAAAATCGAACTACAGACATTTCAGTTGTTGTCAGTAATTACCCACAACACATGTTCAGGGATTATTCTGCACTAATTCCTTATAGCATTGTTAAAGTAATTTTTAATAATTGTTGTAGATGCTCTTTCATAGTATAGCGGGTAGATATGTCCCACTACCTGTAAGAATCTAATATCATTTTCGAATTCCTAGTTTAGAAACATTTCCTTTTCAAAAGTATCCGACTTTTCTTTCGTTACAAACAGTGGATAGTGTGACTCACGAAAGAAATCAAATAAAGGATGAAAATAAAATATGAAATTGATAATACAATAACAGATTAAGGAACTAAAAATTTGCATTTCAAAAGCTTTGCATTAAAGTATATATTTTTTGGTATAACAACGAGCTGGAGAAAGCTATTCATTCACTAGCACTTGCCTTAAAGAAATAATTTTTCAAGCTTTTTTGGAAGAGTTTTCAAGTTTTTGAATTTTTTCAAGTTTCTTTCATATTGCATGTTGAAAGGAAATGCTTCTTTTCTTGAGCATTGAAATTTCGGAAGCCTATAAAAAGTTGGTTCGTAAAATTTTCTTTCTTTCTTCCTTCTATTTCGCAAAAAGGTTTTTAAAGCATTTCATTAAAATTGCAGTAAAAGAGAAACTGCGTTAATTATAATTGATATACTCTCTTTTATAAACCTTTTGTGATTTTAGGATTGGTTTCTCGAGAGCTAGAAGACATCAAAAATAGAAAAACAAATTTTTATACGTAACCAAGAAAACCATTGCATATAGGATTTCTTTCACTCTCATTCTTAAGTACGACACTTTCAAAATTACTAAGAGTGTATTTTAAAATAAATTCCGATAAAAATATCTTTCGGAAAGCTTGGTTTCTTTTTTTGAAAATTACTTTCTCATAAGCCTTAAGCAGATGTTTAATCTTTTGTTTATATTCTGGAATTGATAAGAAATAAAGCAACAAATGAAATTTTAAAAACAATTTTTCTTTTTCGCTAATGTTAGATTTCGTTTTAAAGATAGTGCCATTAGTGATGGCAATCGTAAATATCACTATTTTGAATTTTACATTAGTATAATAATACTTGCGGAGAACAGCTATATGTTTCGCCAAATATTACGGATCATATAATCAACACATCATTATTTCAAATAAACTAAATACACAAATAACACAAATTTAGCATGCCAATAAAAGCTATTATTTATGAAACTCATCTGTAGCTGTAGAAAAAGTGAAGTTTTATATTCCTGTCAATAGTCTTTTTTCTCATTGCTTCTGCACATATATATATGGAGTAAAAATTATGTCTACACGTTTCCCTTCAATTGTAATCTTAAAAATATACTTCTTGTTCCACGGATTTATGAAGAGAAGTATAGGAATGCAGATTCAACGTTAAAGATATATAAAGTTTCCCTTGTTGTTGTTAATGCTCACTTCTCTAACCTATAGCCAACCTAAGCCCACAAAATTCCTCGTTTCAAAGAGTTGTTTACGCCTGTCGTTGACAACAGTTTACGCCTGTTGTCAACGACAACAGGTTTATGCCTTGTCCTTGTTGTCAACGACAACAGGTTTGTTGACAACAAGTTTACGCCTGTCGTTGACAACAGCCTTGAACACCTTACAGGTTACAGCGCGATTTAGCTCAGTTCTGATGGAGAGCACCTCGGGGGGGGGGACCAGTCCGACGGTCTTCCATCTCACTCCTCCTTAAATCAACCCCTCAAGAGGACTTTCAACTTGCCGCATATTTAGATGAGTGCCTTCCCTCCACATGTCGCACGGACACTATACATTTATAAACATACATGCCTTCTCCGGGATTTGTACCCGGGTACGGTAGTCATGGACGCTAACCGGTATACCCGTTGGGCGGCATTCCCATTCTAATTAACTTTTAAAACATGCAAGCTTTATGAGAATTTACAAAGAGAGGTTGGGGACAGGGCAACTCAAGCTTTTCAAATGACCTAGGGTTTACCTGTTATGGTACATCGTGCAGTCCCACCGTACGCTCCGCATCCAGTCAGCATATATTAAAAATAATGATTTAAGACATGAAGATGTTACAATATAGTCTTAATACAATTTGAAATTCAGAAATTAAATTGAACATCTCTTTTGGTATAACAAAAATAACGAGTAATTATAATTAGTACACAGATAAACATAATGAGATAACTGCAATAAGTATTTTGAATACAGCGTTATAATGAACTACAATAGTAATACATTTACAAACATCCATGGCTTCTCCGGAATTCGAAACCGAGCTCTTCGGCAAAGCAGTCAGCAACGCTAACCGCTATACCGGTTGGCTAGCATAGTTTCCTTAAAAGTCAAATATGTTTTCATATATATCTCCTAAAGAACAAAAATTTTATTTGGCAAAGTTTTCTTTACTTCTTCTTTTTATCCTTCAATTGTAAAGAGTCTAACCCTGAACGTGTAGAGTCACTGGGTTATATCCATTCAAGAACGTGAAAATTATGCAATGCCCTCAAAGAGATTTGAACTTCGTACCTCCCGCACACGCATCGAGTGTGCTTGTAGTTAGGTATACCACAAACGCATGCAGAAGCAAGGAAGAAAATACTTCCTAAAAAGTCATTTAAAAATTTGTTTTATTGATTGCAATTTCAAAATATTCCAGTCGCTTATTTCCTAGCCGCTGCTTATTTCATCATGCTTTCGCAGTGATTTGGACGCACACATGCACTTGCTTGAAAGTAAATTCAAATGATGAACAGTAAACATTTACTTTTTCTTTATGTTTTGACATTATTAAAAATACGTGAATCGGGTTGTATTGATGTTACAGAAATTAAATTTGTAATTAGCATTTTCCTATTATTAGCCCAAAGGGTGTTAGCCCAGAAGGGTTATTAATTTCGTTTTGGTATTTTGCTTGGTTCACTATAAATGTCGGTCCACTTTTCAAATTGTTCCCACCAAATATTAGAGTTCTGTGTTATATTTAAAGAAATGAAATAACAAAGATTCTGCATAAATGCATGTATGTTTTCCGCGTTGTGATAAAACAGCGATACTAGAGCCATCAAAGTTTGAATAATATAATCTTCATCTGAGTATAGGCATCTGGAAGCCCGAATTTGGAATTTGTTTTGTTATCGATTTCATATTTTGTAACACTTTAACGAATTTTGAATAACAAACGCAACGATTTCAAAGCGAGGAATGGCAATATTGTACGGAAAAAAATTATCTCTAGGGCGCGAGACTGTGTATCGGAAATTCTAAAGATATGTTCATGCGATATTGCTGTTGAATTGTATTTCATGACGTAAGTGAGAAGAACATGATATTTAATAAGAGGCTGCACGCAAAACGTTAGAAAACACTCCTTTGGGCGTAATGTAAAATCTGAAAGCTATCAGATTTTTTTTTATTTATGTTTTTTTGTGTGACTTGCTGTTAAAGTTCATAAGAAGACGCACATCAGGAGGTGACTAGGAAATCCTATAGAGCTGAAAGTATATACATTTCTGCTAAATTTCGACGAAAGAGCAGCTTCGATTCTCAATTCAAATGCAGCAGAAATCATCAAATGTATTCAGTGGTCTTTACATCGTTTCTCAGTATTTAAAAATCTCGTGCTGAAAACGTTTGTTTTGCTTATAGTTAATTGCACGGGAAATGGCAGATAATAAATATAAATTTCATTGAAAAAATGAGAATTTTTCTACACACCCAATTTTTATTGCTCTCAAAGGAAGTGCTTAGAAGTAGCTCGAAGTTAACCATTTTGAGGTGTTTATTATTTTCTGCCCAGCAAAGAGCTCAATAGTACAACAGTTTTTAAAAAACCAAGTCTCAGCTCTCAGCTTCCTGTTTAAATCATTGTTCAGATGAGTGAGAAGGTATTTCTAGAGTCTGAGAGGAAAATCGCTCCTTTGGCTCGAAAACGAATTTTCCCTCAAACCTTCCGGAATGTCACGAACTAGGTGGAAAATAGCCAAATGTAGCTGATTGGGCTACAAAAATTGCTGAAGTCCCGGTAGGGGTTTGTTGTCCATATCTCTGGTTATACTTCACCAATCCTTGCACTATTAATTCACTATTAATCAACTCGGAATTCAAATGTTTACAAAATACATGACGTAAACCATACAAATAGCAATAGTAGATGCAAATTCTAATTAAAATATGCACTAAATTGCGGTAGAATTAAGATTTGAAATTAATGGATCAATTAAAAATAACTCACAGGACTACGGAAACACATTAACACAAATCAAAACTTGAAAATTTGCAAAGGAATTTGATGTGGATACTACATGATTTGGTCGTATGGCCTGCTAAATTATGACCATTTTTTCTGCACTTCATTTAAACTTATTTTATGCAATTAGTCTAATTTAATTAACCGATCCACCAAGACAAGTTGAAAATGACATCGAAAATTGCAAATTTTGAACAGTCAATTCTTACTGGAGTCAAATTTGTTGCATTTTTATTTTTCCATAACGAGTACAAAACTTTAACAAATATAGGTATAAAAACCGGAAGACCGTATTAAAAGTTAGATTTTGTTATTAATCAAAAGTTCGTTTACTTTTTCTTAAACCTGAGTTGTCGAAACATGAATAATTTCGTCAATTAAAACTTTTCTGTAATTGGAAATATATGACGATGGGATGTATACTTTCGGCAGTGCCGATTGCAATAAAAAATGGAAGGTGCACAACTAAATGTTATAGCAGTCCCATATACATAGCGCCAACGTTCTACGGTTAATCATTTTTGAGTTATACTAGATACATAAACATCTACGTACGAAAAAAGTCTATTGGAAGTAAAAATACTTTATATGTTTTACGTCGTGACCGATGAAAATGCCTTAGGGCGCATGATCCATTTAGGTTAAAAAAACTAGAAGTGTAATATAAAAACCGAAAATAAAATATTAAAATAAATAAGAAAAGGGAAATACAAACATCTCTAAAACTTTAAATTTTGCTACATGGCTAAAATATGTGATTTAACTTTAAGGGGGTGTTGGAAGCCAAAAATTTTCAAAAAATATTGATTTGGGATTTTTGCATTTTCATATTCTCCACACTTTTAGCTTTCTAAAACTACTATAATTTAATCTCTATGAAAATTAGAACTTTAAAAAATCTAGTTTTATTTTATCATCTAATGCTTTGATCAATGAGGAATTTTACATAAAAACGCGTTTTTCTCCAAACGTGATTTTTTTATACTCGATGTCCCTTTCCTCACGAACTACTGCTCCCAGGTACCTAAACTTTTTATGACTTATTTATTATATTTTGTAATATTTACTGAAATGAGCTTTTTGTGATAAATTAAGATAAAAAAATTTCACAATTTTTTTTTTGCGTGAGAAAAGTGCTAAATTTTACTATGCCTAATAAAATAATCTATAAATTAGTCTAAAATTCAAAATGTTTCAAAAGCTCATTTCAGTATAATCAGGTAGGTGTACGTTAATTACACAAAAAATTTCAAGAGTATATCTATAGCAGATTTTGAGAAAAGGTACATCGAAAATGGCCAGTTTAACATTGTCGGTATAGGGGGTTCTGACATCCCTTAAACCCAACAACAGGTTTTTAAACGGCAATTAAATACTATCAAGTAATGTCATCTAAAATTTGAGGGTGACAACAAATATCCGAAAGCTAAATTAAAATTATCATACATAAATTCATAAAAAGACAAACTTTGGGTGTTTTCCGATAGAATCTGTATTTATAAAGAAAAAAAAAAGAAAATGCTAGCAGTTTAATGCCCAAGAAAGTACAGCAGAAACATTGCTAATGTATTTGATTAAGGAACACACCTACACTCACCCTGCACACACACAAAAGGAACATAGGACGAATTATAGGCAAGCTTTTTGTTGTGAATGGGTTCTATTGTAGTAGCCAATATGAAGTTACAAGTATGAATTTGTAAGTTTGAAGTAACGAACGTGCAGTAACAGATATGCTTTCTTCTTATAAATAATAGAACTGTAATGAATACTCTATATATAAAGTATGATAGACTAATTTTATTCTAACGAATTTATTCAGTTTTAATAAAGAAATACACTGCCTGACATAGAAAACACCATGGAAAAGTGAGTGGTGTGTCATGCACATAAAAAGATAGAAAACGTTTTTTACGTAATTTTTAACATTTTGTGTGTTAACTTTATTTATTAAATATCATGTTCTTCACACTTAAACCATAAAATTCTATTCGACAGCAATATTGCAAAATAATTCTAAAATAAGCATATCTTTAGAATTTCCGATACACAGTATCCCGCGCTGGAGATAAAAATGTTCTTTTTTTTCGGTACAGTTTAGATTTCTAAACTATGTTTGTCGCAAATGCAAATTAATATCTCTACATGCAAACTGCGGTTCGTACTTATCCTTATCACTACGTAAATATTCATCCGACCTTGTGATGCTAAACGTCGACTTTGTGCATTTTTACTTTTATTTCGCTTTAGCATTGGCTGCGATTACGTCCCGCCCACAAATACAAGTTTCTCATTTATCATCAATTAAATATCATCGACTACGAACTTTTAGTATTTTTCCAATGAAATTTGAACTATTATTTAACGGAAAATACTATTAATCACTGTTTAGTCACACTACTGCAAACTCAGAACCAGCCAACCAGAATCAGCCTCCATTACTTTCATCTCATCAGCTCGAACTTTACACGATTTAAAAATTGAAATTTTATGATGATTCATTTGTATTTTCGCACTTATGCGTTGATGTGTTAGTTAATACACCTTATTTTTGATACCAAGCAAATGGTACTTTGTTACACATTTCAACATACTGGTTAAAACTCTCAGTAGTTGTGTACCAGAATGTAAGACATGATACTACTCGATACTCCATAAAGTGTTGCTAATCCTCGCTATGAAATCGTTGAGTTTGTTAATAAAAAATTCATAAGTTTCACAAAATATGAAATAGATAATAAAACAAATTCAAAATTTCAAATTAGGGCTTCCAGATGACCGTATTCGGTGTAGGATTACGTTATTCAAAATCTGATGCCTCACCGTTATTTTATCACAATGCAAAAAATATATATATATACATTTATGTAGATTCTTCATCATTTAATTTTTTTAAATGTAACACAGGGCGATCATATTTGATGGCAACAGTTTTAAAAGTAATATGACATTTATGGTGAATCGACGCAAAATGCCAAAACGGAATTTATAGCCCTTCTAGGCTGAGGCCCTTTGGGCTAATAAATGGGAAAAAAAAAGTGAAAGCTTTCATATTTTATTTTAAGCCCAAAGGGGCGTTTTTTAACGTTTTGTGTCTTGCCTTTATTTATTAAATATCATGCTCTTCGCACTTAAACCATAAAATTCAATTCAACAGCAATATCACAAAATATTTAAGAGAGCATATCTTTAGAATTTCCGATAAACAATCTCGCGCGCTGGAAATAAAAACGTTTTTTTTTCATACAGTGTTGCCATTGCTCGCATTAAAATCTTTGAGTTTGTTAATTAGAAATTGTTTAATGTTTGACAAAATCTGAAACACATAACAAAACATATCCGAAATTCAAAATTCGGGCTTCCGGATGCTCATGTTCGGGTGGAAGATTACGTTATTCAAAATTTAATGGCTCTAGATACTGTAGTTTTTTCACAATGCGAGAAACATACATATTTGCATGCATATCTTTCATTATTTGATTTCTTTAAATATATTGCAGGGCTCTGATATTTGGTGGCAACAAAATTGAAAAGTGAACCGACATTTATGGTAAACCAACGCAAAATCCCAAAACGAAATTAATAGCCCTTCTGGAGAAATTGACCCTTTGGGCTAAAAAGTAAACCTTAGAGATACAAATAAAGTCAACCCATGAATGGTGCCCTCAGAGATAGATGAGCACATGCTTTCATTCATTCGCCATAGATCGTTTCACGATTGAAATTAGGTAAGATCAAGCAAATGATTGCCAATCGCATTCCATAAATGCTCTACCGCTATAGATCTCGTTACTTTGGTAGCCAAGGAAGCATCTGGGTACTTTGCAGCCAAGCAGGGGTGAGAGGCAATCCAAGTTAATATCACCCCAACCACCTCAAAGTATGACGCCGTACTGTCAAGCAGTATGGCTTTCATCAGTCGCAGTGTAATTATATATGTCACCATATCACTTCCAGACTCTTATTTGGTAATTGCCATTCATAAAACTAAAGCCAGATTCGTCACTTTACATTATCCTGTGCCATTTCTTCCTCCAAAAGCCTATGTCTCCATACCATTGCAATCGTTGGTGTCTTCGTCAATAGCCGTGTTTGTAAAAAGCCGCATGACTGCAAGGTTTGGAACCTGTTTGATCAATGGTCTGGGAATTGTTCTTGCTGAAATTATAGCATCCAAAGTTCCATGCAAATTCTGCATAATGTCGACAGTTGTGCTTTGTGGAATCATCAGCATATGTTTTCTGTCGCAGTTTTCTGTTAAAGGAGAATTTCATACTTTTTAGGGGGTCTGCGATCAGACTTTATTTAAAGTTTTATTTTATGAAATAAAAGCTACTTTTATTCAAGTTATTAATTAACATTTTCTATACCTTTTTGTTGTTTAATCAAATCAAATAATCTAAATCAAAATAAATGTATATCTACTTTTCGAGTTTGGGAAAAGACTAGGGGAAGAATTGCTCTTCGAGTAATGGTGAAACGAATGCATGGAAGAAAAAAGATTGAGAGAACTAGTGGTCTAATGCAACAGTATCCTCGGCAAGATTCATTCTCTTCATCAATCTATCTTATGCATATCCTTCCACAGTGGATGCATGTGTGTGCGTTTCAGTGGTGAATGGGTTGAAAGATAATTCAGCGGCTCGTTGGCCTAAATGAAACCCCTCGGAAGAACGTGTGTTTTCCAGAACTGACTTTTGCGTCGTCTGCCAAGCGTCTGTTCATCTACCTGTGTCTTCTGAGACGAAAATTAACTCTAAAAGATTTCCCACAGCAACAGAAAGTACCATTTGTAATGTTATTTCCTAACTTATCATGCGACAAAATGCATTTCAGATCATTTACATAAACTTCTTAGCTGCGTATTCTTCGTGGTTTACATAATTACGCAACTAAATCCTCATCGCGTTGCATTTTCTCTGTCAGGCAGTTGACTTCTAATTTTCTTTTTCTTTGTATGATATGTGTAGGTTTTATAAATATATGCGTACTCAATAGAATTTATGAATTCATGTAACTTTTCTTGAGATTCTCCAGAAAAGAATGGTAAATCCCCAAGGAAAAGAAAAACATTATTAGTCCAAAGGGCAATTTGCCCTGAAGGACTATTATTTTGTTTTAGCATTTTGCGCTGAAAATTATAAACAGCGAATCACTTTTCAAATTGTTGCCACAAAATATTATCCCCTGTATTATATTGAAAGACATTAAATAAGGAAGAATCTGCATGAACATATGTATATGTTCCTCTCATTGTGATGGTATCTAAAGCAACGGTACCTAGAGCCATCAAAATTTGAATAACGTAATCTTCCGTAGAATATGGGCATATGGAAGCCCTAATTTGAATTTTAAATTTGTTTTATTATCAATTTCATATTTTGTATCACTTAAACGAATTTTTGATTAAAAAACTAAACGATTTCAAAGAGAGCTATGGCAACACTGTACGAAAAAATAATTTTATCTCCAGCGCGCGAGATTCTGTGTCGGAACTTCTAAAGATATTCTCATTTTAAAATTATTTTTCGAAATTGCTGTTGAACTAAATTTTATGGATTGAGTACGTAGAACAAGATATTTAATAAATAAAGATAACTCACAAAACGTTAAAAACGCCCCTTTGGACGTAATTTAAAATCTGAAACATTTCAGATTTTTTCCCTATAGTTTTAAGGAGTTAAAAAATGTTCCGTAACTTAATGTATAAAATTTGGAGAAGTATGAAAGAACAAATTTACTGTCTTGTGTTTTTTAAGCAATGCTATGCAAAGCTTTTGAGGAGAAAAATTAAAGGAACAGCTGGTAAAACATAAGCTGACTATTAATGATTCCGTCTTATTTAAGTGGGCATCCGATATTAAATTTATAGCTGGCCATTTCAGAAGTATTTACTTAGCAAATGCTCAGAAATTTTGTAAGTAAAGACTTGGACATTTTTATTCTTCAGTGATCAGAGCATAATGAATCATATAGATAAGAAATTTTATTTTCGAAAACCTTCCCACACCCAAGTTTGAAATTGTTTATTGTTTATTAGATTTCTGTACTTTATTTAAAGAATTGTTTATAATTGGAAATACATGTCTAAGACTGAATTTCAAAGTAACCATTATTTACATTTAGGAAGTACAACCATTATTTTTAAACAGCCTTGCGCTTAAGAGAAAGCAAAGGTGTTATCAGCAACATATTACCGGATCTCAAACTAGGAAGAAACAATGAATGATATCAAAGAAAGCAAAAGATAAAAATAGCTTAAAGAAAAGCAGAAAATTGGTCAACTAGGTCGTTTCATCAAGGAGAGTTAAACAAGCCGTAGAAAGCGAGTTGATGAATCAAAGGTAAGTAAATCATGGAAGCAAGCGTCTCAGCTGGAAAATCAAAAGATTCACAATTTAGGATTCAATTGATCAACCATACAGCCTGCAATGTAAATCTTCTAAAAGGATTTCGGCTGAATTCATCCATGATTTGATTTCAAAGTAGACTTTTTAAAAGTTTTTAGCCTTTTGTTTCAAAAACCCTATATAGTTTATAGATGTATACAAAGAAAAATTAATAGATATTTCATTGGGAAGTAATGTAAAGACAATATTATTTTGCTTTTGTATTTCTGTGCGTGAAAAAAATATTTTTATATTCTTAACAACTTTGTTTTTTGGTATCTACAATAAACATGTTAGAAATTTTGGAATTTCAATGCATTTCTCTTACTCCAACGGAAAGTAAACACCATCTTTTGAGTTATCAGTTTAAATAGCTGTTTTATGTTTAATTTTCATGCTTATTTTGTATCATTCTGAATTATTAAGGTATTTGATCAATCTATTTTGAGAAGCAGAATTAAAATAAATCTTGTTCAATAGAAATTCCCTTTTTTTAATTAATGCTCTGCTAAAAATATTTCATTTCATAGGAAACACAGTAGGTTTAAATTAATCTCCTGTAATTAAAACTCGAACTCTAGATTGACGATTAAAAAAAGTTTGTAATCTATTGTGTGAAATAATACAAATATTTGAAGAGAAAGCTACTAAGTGACTGCTTGGAGCTGTTGTTTTGAATGCTGTAAATCTGTTTAAAAATAACAAATGAGATAAAATTGAATTTTCTAATCCCTCTTCAGACTTGTGTTAAATACTTCTAAAAGATCCTATTATACAGGAGAAAGACTTGAATGAAAAATAAAGTTCTTTTCTGAATAATTTAAAACTTCTCAAAATACAAAAGAACGCCCATTTTATTGTATAAAGGTAATTTTTTTTCTCTAAAGGAAGAATTATTTGAATACTTTAAAGAGAATATTTGAAACAAGGAAAGAAAGTGCATAATAAATTCATTTTAAATCCTTTCATTCCATGCGCTTAAAAAAACTGAAAGAAATGCTGGGATTTAAATTGTTAAACAAACGCGGAATAAAGTAATCATTTTTATTAAATGTGACTAATAACATTTTGCTGCATTTTATGTTTGCAAAAATATTTATAAATTTCATTCTTTCTTTTCGCTTCTTTCCTCTTTTTGAAAAATACAAGATTTGAAGTTGAAAAATATATTTCTTAATATTCTTGAAATAAATTTTGAAAATAGAAATACGCTAAAGCTACATATGGGTTATAATTAAGGGCATGAAAATTGCAGTTGAAAAATGCAATAAAATTTTCCCGATAATGATATATATGTAATTTGACTTTAGATGCACTGGCACTTTAGTTGCATTCAGTAAGTAATGTTTTCGTTAAGTGTAAGAGTCCATTTTTGTACAGATTTATGAAAGTACGTTAGGGATACATTAACTGGATAGGCTCACATTTTACTTGTCGTCAGGTTTCTGTGAGTACCAAATTTACTAATATTGCTGTAAAAAGAAGTACTCATTAAAAATTTCTAAAAATATATCTCCAAGGAAAAGAAATTTAATTAAAGCTATGAGTTAGGAGAAAAACAAATTTAGTAAGTATTTTAAGTAGGTTTTTAAGTCAGGATTTAAAGTACTCAGATTTCTATTATAGTAAAAATTCTTTAAATTCTGTGTAGAAAAAAGTTTAAATATTAAAATTAAAATTTTAATTTTAATTTAAAGCATTGAAAATGTAGCTATTGTCATTGATCGCAGCTTAATTGACTTATTAAGGGAACTAAACCAAGTATTTTAGAAAAAATATTCTCCGACACTCTCATGGTGTTATAAAAATTATTAAAACACTATCGATACTGGTATAAATTAATACATAAAACAAGATGTTATTAGAAAAATGTATAAATGAATGTATTACTTTAGATTAAAACATTCTTTTATGATAAAATTCAAAATCAAAAGTAAAAACGAAATTTATACATTCTTTCATATTAAAACGTTAATTTTAGAATCAATAAGAAAATTTAAATTTATATATTTTTTTATATTAATACGTTAAACTAAAAGTAGTTATTTACATGCAAATTTAGGAACAATGCCAGGAAAGAAATTAAAATTAACTTACTTCTCTGAAAAATTTAAAACGAAATGGTTAGACATGTAGATGCATTCTGTGATGGAATGTAATACGGTTGTCGTAATAAATGGTTGGTGAAGTTTTCTTCTCTATTTGAGATATGCTACTTAAATTGGCGAGAAAAGTCAGAGTCAGAGATTAGTTTTTAGTAACACATTTTTTAATGAATTTTTTTAAAATTTGAAATTTTTTAATCAAACAGAAGACATTAATTAACTCATTTCTGGCAATGGTCTAAAAAGCATAAAAAAGGAGATATTTTCACTGGTAAAGGGCTATTTACCAGACTGAGACAAAAATGAAATTGGCTTATTATATATATGTATATATCTATATCTTTCTTTCTATCTATCTACATATACATACATATGTACCATACATATA
>KK121383.1:521782-563201 GCA_000611955.2 Stegodyphus mimosarum | reverse complement strand
CGCACGTAAAAGTATTGATCTTCATGGAGAATACTTTGAAAAACAATAAAACCAATTTCGATCATAAACATTTGGTTTTAGTTATTCGGCCAGAAATATAATCGGCAACCCTCGTATGATACCTTTAGACAATGAAAAGTTAGACTGTACTATGCATTATTTGTACGAGTGACTAAGTAATTAAGTAATTACGTAATTATTTAGAGTTTCTCAGCTCTGACTTTGGCTTCAAAACAACATCTAAAGTCTTGATTTATTTAAAGTATGACACCTTTATAAAAAGGCGATTTTTCAGTTTAAAGCTTAAAACAGAGAAAGTTTGCTGATTTCGTAAATGCATAAATTACAGGCCAGGGAATATTCTGTATTTAAAAATGGAAATGAACCACAACAGTCCATTTAATTTCTATTACAGTCAGTCTTCATATTTCTTTACTAATCGAAAACTTCTAGAAAAACGTCTGTGTGCGTGTAAACAAAACCTCAAGGAAGGTTTAATAGCTGTAATTCAGTAGGGATTCCTAAAACAAAATTTATAAGTATAACGACTTTCTTTTTCGGACTGTTGATAAATAAATGCTATGCGTATTTGTTTTAATGATAGAATATATATTTAATTTCATTCTTAATATACTCAAATTTACTTCACTGTAAATAGTACATTCAACTGCATTCTAAACTTATTACGAAAATATTTGTTTTTACATAAGTCTTGCATAACAAGTAGTATCAAAGTATTACAGGGGGTACGGAAATTGCGCTTAGAAACAACATGGAGATGGGAGTTCACGAAGCATATAAACAAATTAAGAATTTACGAAGATAAACTCTGTTGAAAATCTTTCGAATGAAGCTTGAATCCCGAATATACGTTAGGAAAGAGACTAGAGAATTTTAAAACTGTAAGACAAAATGACCGTGGGACAAGAGTTTTAAAAAATATAAATATATTTATGTGATAAAATGTAAAATAGTTTTAATCACTTTTCAAAATGTCACTATTTCAATTTTTGGTACAGTCTGTGGAAAAGGAATGATATATGCGCAAAAAAAAATTTCTTGCGTGAAATAAAGAAGGATTATCCATCCATTATTTTTTAATTTTTAAGATTAGCGATTTTTTTAAAATTGCGAGTAAACGGTTAAAATAAAAAATTGAAATAGGTGAATTAACGGTCAACTTTCTTTTTTCTGACATAATTTCAAGATTTCAAAATTTTTTAGTACTTTTTAAGAAATAAGTTACCTAAATATACTCTATTTTTATAACGTAAAATTATTTACGAGTCAAACTGCAGTTATTTTACTCTTAATGTTCAACAAAGTTCTCTAAAAGTTGTCCTAAATATTTCATTATGTTTTATGCTTATTTCAAGAAGAAACGGACATTACACTATACTAAAAAATGTGACATTTTCATTTATCGCACACGTTTCAGTTCATTCAAGTTGAGCTAGCTTTTTTTTTTGAGTATATTTTTCACAAAATAAATTTCAAAATTTTCTTTTTCAACAGTTTTCTTGCTTATATTATGTACAGAAAAGAACATGACATGCTAATATCAAAAATATGTACAGTCACCTCCCAGAACGTGTGATTCCCATAGCGAGCAAAGCAAAATAAAAAAAAAATGACTGCCTTAATGAGCAGTGTTTCGCAGAACTTGAACGTCGTAACGTCACATGCAGGATTCTGCCTGTATCTTGCTGCCAGTTTGCGTTTAGCGCTTGTTCAGCTAGCATCTTACCGTAGCTCGTAAAAGTTATATTCAGACGCATCGTATATTTTTAATGCAAAGTTAATCATGATTAAACATTTTTCCCCAAAGGAACTGCTGCGAGAAGAAAGGGATATGAGAAAATAAAACACCGGAGAAGTTAAACGCCGAATTAGTGAGAGACGAGATCAAACTGTGTCCTTGGCTGACCTAGCACGCTCTTCTAATAGGTCAACATCAAGGATTTGAGCTGTCATAACAAAACACAGATAAGATTAAAGAGATGAATGCTTCAAAGAGTGTCACTAGAATTTCTACCCAACGACGACATATTTTCGGCGATGTTGAAAGATTGCTTCTCAACGCAAGGCCACACTGTTAACGAAAATATAATTTAAAATTTGGAACTAGTTTCTACTAAAGGAAAGAAAAACGCATAACTCAGACTTATAACTGACCGATTGCATAAGAACGCTGAATATTAGTACTTCGATTAGTGTCTGAATCCCAACGAACGAATTAGCTGTAGGGGATGCTTGCATAGTTTTCATCATTTATAAACAAATACCAGTCTCCCTAAATCAATGCTCTACAAAGGCATCTCTCTTAAGACAAATAGTTCTCATTTGCTGAGACAAAATAAAAGCAACAGAGGGTTTAAAATTAATTTCAATTTTGTTGCAAAATGTTTGTAAAAGATTTGTTTGAAAAATGAGTAAAAGTTTCGCACATTCTTTTTCAATATACGCTTTGGTACGCAACTCCCAAATTCAGAAGCAAGCTCATGGACAAGCGCTGAAACTTAGTAAATGTTCAATAACTAAATAATCCTTGGAATCCTATAGTTACGATGCAAACTCTTTTCTGAGCTAGCAGACAATTGACTATGTAAGACACTACCAATCGGCACAATTCCTTCTTGTATATGATGACAGTAAAGCAAAATTCACGGAATCTTCCATATTTCGCTTTTCACGCTTCCAACAGCCTGAAGCATAATTCTGCAGTGGTAGGGGAACTGTGAATGCTTATGAGCATAAAACGTTTTGCATTCAAACAAAAAAATATCTATATATGCAGGGTGATTCTATGTTCATGGGAGACAAACTTGGAGAGGTGGTTAAGCACACTAAAATATATATTTTTTGTACAGAAATATAGTTTCTAAAGTACCATGTTAAGGCACGAATGCAAAAAATGACACGGGAGGAGAAAAACGTTTTTTTACAAAATCAACGGCAAGCGCTTCTTTGCAGCAATACAGTTGTAAGGTTTTAGTTAAACTAACCAAGTTTTATTTTAATTTAAATCTTTCTATCTCCTCTCTGTTTCAACTTCCCGTCAGAAGAAGCGCGCGTTTTCAGCTTATGCTAATTTTGAAGTACAGCCAAGTGCTATTTAAACCAGAGGTAGAAACCTCTCAGGGTGAGAGAGCTTTAGTCTCAGATCACGGTCAGTCTGCTCAACGTTCGCCTGACCAGCTAGCAGTTTAAATTTATAAGCCATAGTGCTTACTACGTGATTGCATTGTGAAACAAATTGAAGTGCGCTAGTATTAGTATATCTTGCTACGCACCCTTTTAGTTAGAGGCCAATCTCCGCGAATCGCTCTGTGAGCAAAGTTTGATTTAAGTTCTATTTAAATTTAGTTTAAATTTATTTAATTGTTAAGTTAGGCCCAAGTGCGGTATTTTACTTTCTGTATCTCTCCCGAGTTGGGAAGTGTGTAAATAATAATGGTTTAATAAAAGAGGATTTTAAATCCCTTTCACGTGCAGTCATTTTCCAGCACAGTACCTACATCAGAACAAAGCGTATTATCCGCTCACTGTTCCAGTTCAGGACTTGAGACTTGAGGATAAGGACCCTATTACAGACTTCACCATGTTTGCAAAGAGTATGCACAGAACACTCAGTCCTGATACAGTGTTCGCAAGAAATGTTCAAGTTTGCAACCACCAGCAGTTATATATGCTTGGTGGTGTCGTAGAAGGGATCGTTGAACACTGAAAAATGTAAGGCATTTTGCGCACGCTTGCAGCCGCAATAGATATTCATGCAACGAGGTCCTCAGCGAGTCAACGGGAGTCTCGTAAATGATGCTATTCGCATGCCCCACGTTAAAAAATCCGCGCTAGATAAATCTGGCGAACGGGGTGGCCATCGAACTAGTCCACGACGCCCAATCCATCGCCCCACAAAATTCGAATCCAAATAATTCCGGACCACCAGGTCTTAATGGGCTGGCGCACCATCATACTATAACCACATGCGATCACGAACGAGTGTCAGAACATCCTGAAACAATTCCGGTAAAACTTCTTGCAGAAAAATACGACAACGTGAGCCATTGAGACGTGCAACTAGGAGGTATAAACCTTTGAGATACTCGTTAACAATACTTGCCTACACATTCACAAAGAAGTAGATCTGGAATGCACGTGGACGTGTGGCGTGTGGATTATTAGTATCCCATACGTAACCGTTGTACATATTGAAGACGCCTTCCTGTGTGAAAGTTGCCTCGTCTGTGAATAACACATCCGTTGGGAAATCCCCCTGCGCCGTACACTTCTGCAAGAACAAACGACATAAATCAACTCGTAGAGGCTAATCTGTCGCTTGCAAGGCTTGGACTCTCTGCAGATGGTATGGCTGCAGACGATTTCCTTACAATATTATCCAAACCTTGGATTGACTTACATGAAGACGACGTGCAGTAGCTCTTGTACTTGTGTGGGATTTTCATCCACAATGTTCAAGATGGATTCTTCCATATGAGGTTGTGGTACAGTTCTTATTCTACTCCTATACTGTCAGTGTTGGTGGCAAATGACCCGTTTTGACATAGGGACTGATGCAACCTCTCGAACAAGGTGTGCGTTGGCTCATGCTTGTTCGGAAACCGATTCTGGTACAACCGTAGCTCTGTTCTGCCATTCTCATTAGCTGAGCCATATATTAGACGCGTGTGAGCCTTTTTAATATGCGTAAACTCACTCATCTCGCTCGAAATGACATAATTTGTAGGAATTTATATTTATTTTAAACAACCAGTTAAATTTAATTTTAAGTTACTTTCCTATAAGCTTTCATTCCCCTGATTGTCAGTGCCAGAATATTTAAATTTGGTAGCGCGCTTAAGAAATGCAAATTCTACCAGTGGGAGAATAAGATTAAATTGACGTTCCAGCAAGGAAAGTTAGAGAGAGTCTGGGGAATCTCGCGTTGTTGTTGTTGTACGCAAGCTTCCGCTTAGCAGTTATTGCTGGTTAGACGTGGCTTAATAGCTATTATCTTGCTGCCACTGGACTAATCTACGCGCTGTAGGATACAGCATAGTATGAGCCCTGTATTTTAATTCTATTACTTGTGAATATCTCTAATTTTGAGTTTTGATTCTACTGTTTCAGTTACCGCCCAAGTTGAGGCGTAGTATGTTAGCGTCAAGTTGACGCATTGCAAATTTATTTAGAAAGTTTAATAAAGGAATGTTTTAATCCTTCTTCGGTGCAATTACTATTCTTCCGAATTCTACATATCAGAAAGACAGTAGATCCTTACATCTGGCGCCTGAACATCGTATTTGGATAAAATGGCAAATAATCAGGACGGACAATCGTCCTAACAAGAGACAGATGTCCTAGACCCGATGGGGACAAGCCCATTCGATGGATTTAGCTTTTTAATGCATACGATGAGAGCAGGAAACAAGCCAGCAGTGGTATTCGACGGTAAAATCTCCTTCACTTCATTCCTGGAATCACTTGAGACGCACTTTCAGTTGTATCCCGTACCCGAAAGACAAAAAGTAGCTATCGCTTCCAGTGCCCTCTGAGGACAGGCGGAGCCTTGGTGGAAAGGGATTGGAAAATTCTTACTTGGGGAAGTCAGAAGCCTCACCTACAATTTTGAAAATTTCAAAGAGGCACCCCTAAAGGCCTTCCCGATCGTGAAAGATCGTGCGAAACTTGAAGCCGAATTGCACAGCTTTTATCATCGGAAAGTTAAACACCTTACCGAGTTTATCCTGCGTAAAGTCAAACTAATGAATATGCTGCATGGAAGGAAGTCCGATAATGAAGTAATTGAAATTATATCACCAAGATTATTACCCGCAACACAAGATTTTGTGGTGCTGAGAAACAGACGAACGCTGCGAGAGCTATTCGAATGAGCCGTTAAGGTACAGAGTCGGCGTATAGCGAAAGGTTCGAGATTTCGTACCCAGGGTTACTATCAGCATTTCTCCCCACAGCCGGCTGCAAAAAGAAACAAATAAAGTGGAGGAAAACGTTTTCTAACCAAGCCGTCAACAAGCAAGAATGAAAACGGTAAAGCCAAAGACCGCCAGCGCACCCAGAAAATATCAGTAGGAAAAAAGAATTTTAACGAATAGAGGGGCCTGACGGTGGTAGTCAAGAATTCCCAACTACCGGTTATCCAGGTTCTTTTGAACGATGTACCCGTAGAAGCACTCGTGGACACCGGCGCGAAAGGAAATTTTTTAACACAAAAATTCTACTATAGAAATTTCCAAAGAATAACATTGTTAAGATTGTTTGAAAATTGTAGCACAGAAATCGTCGCCGCACAAGGGAAAGTTTGCGAATGTGTAGGAAAGCTATCGCGGAACGTTCAGGTAAAAAACGAGGTTTTGAAACTTTTATTTTTTGTTATTAAAAATTTGCAAAAGAATGTAATTTTAGGTACACACTTCCTCAGGGCGGCGAACGCCATAATAAACTTTGCAGAAAATTCTATTTTCTTGGATATGGTGCCAAAGGTGGTGGAAGAAGTAAATGTTCCAGACATCGATTTTCAGCATCTAAAACAAAGTGAAAGAGCCAAGCTGGGAAAACTCGTACGTAGATTTAATACGTTATTTTCTGAGAAGCCAGGGAATACACAAATTGTTATCCATGCGATAAAACTAAAATCAAGCGAACCTTGTAAAGCAAAACCTTATCGATATGATAAAGAAAAAGAAGCAATAATAAAACAGCACATAGAACAAATGTTAAGGGATAAAATAATTATTCCCATCAATATGCTAGCCCAGTTGTGCTATGCAGAAAGAGAAATAACTTGCCCCCTTCGGATACAAAAGCTTATCGTTTTGCGATCAATTACCGAAAACTTAATAGCACGACTAAACTCCCTGTTTACCCTTTACCGATAAAAGAAGAAATAATCCGGACAATTAAGTCTACAAAATATATGACCACTCTAGATCTTATTTCAGGCTACTTGTAAATAGCCATGAAACCAGAAGATGTGAATAAAACAGCCTTTATTACAAAATTGGGCACTTATGCATTTCTACGCATGCTGTTCGGGCTTTGCGGAGCCCCGTTGAATTTTCAACGCGCTATGGACATACGTGCCGTCCTCGGAAAATCCACTTTCATTTATCTCAATGACGTTATCATAACTAGTGACACTATTGAACAACACGTGGAAGATTTGCATGAAGTTTTTTCATTATTAAAAGAAGCAGATTTAACTATTAATGCCGCAAAATGTAAATTGGCAACTAAGGAACTGCGATATTTAGGATACAAAATCTCAGCTAAGGGTATCGAAACTGAGGATTCTAAAATAGAAGCAATTAAAAATTATCCTCCGCCGAATACTTCGAAAAAACTTCCATCTTTTATTAGCATGTGCTCATATTATCGTTCGTTTATCCAAACATTTGCCGATATTGTTGAACCTTTGTTGGTTTTAAAACGAAAGAAATTCAAGTTTTCATGGACAGCGGAGGCAAGCACCGCTTTCGAAAAATTGAAAACAGCTCTCATTAAAAATTCCCCAGTGTTAAAATTCCCGGAAAAAAACGAGAACTTGGAGATCGCGGCGGATGCTTCGTATTACTACGTGGGTGCGGTTTTAACTCAAAAAAGGCACATCGCATTGTCATTTTTCAGAAAAAAGGTTGGGACAGACCCAAAGGAACTACACAGCGACAGAAAGGGAAACGTTAGCAGTGTTAATGGCAGTTCAGAAGTTTAGTGTCTACTTTGGAAAAGCCCCACTTACAATCTACTCTGATCATGCGGCAGTAGGCAGATTATATTCTGGAAAGAATTGAACTGCTAAATTAATTAGATGGGCCTTAAAGTTACAAGAATACAACTTAATAATTAAGCACAGTCCCAGCAAGGAAAATACAGTAGCTGACGCCTTGTCAAGAATTAAACTGCATGAAAAGTGGGATAAAAAAATGTGCTATGTTAACTTTTAACGTTTTAGATTCCCGGGAAACAATTATAGCTGAATTGCCGAAGGATCCAGAATTCGGTAATATCTATGCGTACTTAAAGGTTCCAGATAATTTTGAACATGCAGGTCTTGCTGCAATTAGAAATAGGGCCCAAAAATTACGAGATCATGCATAATATATTGTTCTATACCAAATCGACAAATGGAAACCATGAACTTAAACCAGTCATGCCAGCCACACTATATCTAAGCATTTTGCAGGAATTTCATGACGGCCCAACAACTGGACATTTAGGGTTGAGAAAAACGGTGCGTAGAGTACGCGAGTCGGTGTATTTTCCGCAACTACAGAAGATAGTAACAGCGTATGTCAGGTCCTGTAAGTTATGTCAGTTAATTAACGAAGTTAATTACAGCCCGACTGGGTATCTAAATAGTATTCGCGTGACTTTTCCTAACGAGATCCTTGGAATAGACATCCTTGGCCCTTTTCCCCAAAGCGAGTTCAATAAAAACCGATATTTTTTGGTGATTGCAGACCATTTTTCTAAGTAAGTAGAAATAATTCCTTTAAAGCGAGCGTCAGCTAAAATGGTTGCAGATGCGTTCTTACAAAAAAAATATTTTAAAATACGGTGCACTGTTAAATGTAAAAAGCGATAATGGTAGGCAATGCATTAGTCAAAGTTTTGAAAACCAGCGTAAAGAGCTTTACACACGGCATATGAAAATGGTCCCGTACAGACCACAAGCAAATATCGCAGAAAGAATTAATAAAAACATTGTTAAAATAATTAAAAGTTACGTTAAAAATTATCATGAACGCTGGGATGGCTTCGTTGATGAACTAGCCTACGCTTTAAGAACTGCCAAGCGTGATACAACGGGTAAAACGCCCGCTGAATTATTTCTGGGTAGGAAGATGTTGTCACCTTTAGATAAACTTTTTTTTTGTTCAAGAACGAGAACCAGAATTTTAACAGGCAACTATTCAAAAGCTGATTGATGAAGCTTTGAAAAATTCCGATTTAGCAAGAGAACGGCAGAGACTATATTACAATAGAAAACGTCGTGAATCAGAGTTTAGAGTGGGGGAAAAGGTGTTGAAAAGAAGAATCACTTTGTCTAGTGCATCTGAAAACGTCGTATCAAAATTTGCCCATAAATTTGAAGGGTCTTATGTAGTACAGCAGATCGTTGGGGCTGTGATCTACTTAAAAACAGAGTCAGGAGAAAGAATAAAGGCTAGTTCGGATCAATAGAAAAAATACTATGACCGTAAAGATTCCGATGTCTTACATGATTTTTTCCAGGCTTCCGAATCAGAAGAGGCGGCTTCCCCAGAGGCAATTCTGACCGCACCACAACTTCCACACCCCGCGAAAAAGCAAAGAACCAAAGAAACTACAAGTTCCCAAACCAGCAGAAAAATTCCGGAGAAAAGAATCCCTCAACGTGTGGAAGATCCCGCGCAGAAAAAATTCAAAGGTGAAAGAAACGTCGCGGCTAGAAACAAGCATCGCCGTGTTATGACAAAGTCTCGCAGTAAACAGCCCCAAGATACGTCAAGGAGGTGGAAGACTGAAAGAACAAACAAGACCACCCGTCGATAAAATGAAGAAGAGGCCTGCCGAAGTTGAAGGCACAGAGCAAAGATCGAAACAACCTAGAGTTTACAGGCAAGCGTCTTCGAATAACGATGTGCAAAGAACCAGTTAGCCGGACAGTAAAAGGAAAAGACAAGGCATGCCGCCAGTGCATCCTGAAAGACCACTTATCAGGGGTGAAAAAAGGAAAAGCCAATTCCCCCCAGTGGAGAGAAAGCAGAGACGGAAAGTCTCATTTATGAACCAGTTGGCTTGGATACAATTCTGCGACAAACGAATGGCCGAATACCAAGCTTCAAAAAACAGAGATAAGTGAATTTTTCTATATATCTTTTCTGTTATGTAAAGTTGCATGAAAATGTTTCCAATACGAAGTTACATGATAAACACTATTACATCGATTGAGGACTAAAGTTATTTCAGCTTTATTTGGCGAAAGCACAAAGTATAGTGTATTGTAGAAATGTTATGTTAATGTAAGGAACTAGTAGTTTGGTTTTGTTTGTCGAAAGACTGTGTTAACGCGCCAACAGATCTGCCTGATACAAGCAGCAATTGTTAATGAAATTTTTTTTCAGATTCGCACTTTTGGCGGAGAAAAGGATTCAATCAAGTAAAATTTTCATTTTATTCTCTAATGTTTTAAAAGTATTTGTTTGTAAAATGTTGAAATATATGTTGTGTTAAAGTCAATGATACTTTTAATGAAAGTTTACAGCTCAAAAGTGCAGATATAATACGTATTTAGTGCTTAAACTTCAAGAAACTTTAATGCATTTAAAGTTTAATGTTGTCAATTGAGTTCGCTCAAACGAAATTTTAGTTAAATCAAATCATGCGATTTTGAGCGAAACTTGCATACCTTTAAGATGAATGAAGAAGATATTTGGTATGCATGTGTTTTGTAGGGCTCTCCACCGACACTCTAGTTAATTTTCGTGTTTATTAGCTTATGGAGAACTTAGAAATGAATTTATGGTGTGTCCAAGAAGGTTGTTATATGCTAATAGTCGATGCGCGTTTAGGTTGAGATTTTGTCCACTATAACATAGTACACTTGCGTTTTCACACCCCGCGTTGTGGAGAGCCAAAAGGGGATTAAAGTTTAAAATTTAAGCATGAATGTGAATTGAATAATTGTAGCATGAAAAACCGTAATGTTCGGAAAAGCTGAGAAAGCTACGCTAAATGCAAAAAGGTTAGAAACTTAATAAAAGATTGTATTGCGAATTTAGTTTTATTTAGAATCATGTATTCACAAGTATTTCTTCCAGAGTACTGGAAGGAGATGACTGAAGCCCGACTGAAAGATGCGGAAGGATGTCAGCAGAACTATGATGAAAAAATGTCTCTGGTATAATTTAAAATTTTTGTATTTGAACGCAAACGGGACTCAGGTCTTGTTAGTTGTAGAATTTATCAGTTTGTAACAGGTCTTTAAGAACCTTTATCCAAGTCTGTTGAATTCTGGCATGGACAAATGTAGGGGTTTATATTTATTTTAAACAACCAGTTAACTTTAATTTTAAGTTGCTTTCCTATAAGCCTTCATTCCTCTAATTGTCAATGGCAGAATATTTAAATTTGGTAGCACGCGTAAGAAATGCAAATTCTACCAGTGGGAGAATAACTTTAAATATCGACGTTCCAGTAAGGAAAGTTAGACAGAGTCTAGGAAATCTCTGTGCGTCGTTGTACTAAAGCTTCCGCTTAGCACTTATCGCTGGTTAGAAGTGGCCTTACAGCTAATATCTTGCTGCCACTAGACTCATCTACGCGTGGTAGGATACAGGATTATATGAGCCCTGTATTTTAATTCTAATACTTGCGAATATCTCCAGCTTTGAGTTTTGATTCTACTGTTTCAGATACCGCCCAAGTTGAGGCGTAGTCTATTAGCGTCAAGTTGACGCATTGTAAATAATTTAAAGAGTTTAATAAAGGGAAGTTTTAACCTTTCTTTGGTGCAATTACTATTTCTCCAGATTCTACAGAATAGATAGACAGTAGAACCGTAAAAATTCTTCAACTGATTCATCGAATTGCCTCACTACTGCCATGTACCCGCTGCGTTGCCAGCCAGTTAGAGCTGTAGTTCGTATTACTGTTGGTGGTCGCGCTTTTGAACATTCTTGCGAATACTGTATTGCTGCAAAGAAGCGCTTTGCGTTGATTTCGTAAGTAAACTCCTTTTCCCTCCCGTGTAATGTTTTGCGTTCTTGCCTTAACATGTCTCTTTACACTCTACATTCCCATACAAAAAATACATGTCGTAGTATACTCAACCATCTCTCCCAGTTTGTCCCATGACCATAGAAGCAGCCTATATATAAAAATATATACATTAAATTCAATCATACATACATTAAATTCAATCGTAATGAGATACAATACATCCATGGAATCTAAAATGGCAGCCAAGGGAGATTAAATATTCACTTTGTTTTTCAAAAATTACATTTAAGTCACAGGCAACTTGCACTCTAATTCTTGCCTTCTTGCACCCTAATTCGTGCTTATTTCCAAAAGCGTTTACATTTTTTATACCTTTGTGAGAAAAAGGGAGCAACTAGCAGGAGTCCAACTAACCTGTGGTACAGAAAACAAGTACCTTGCGTTCAGGGGATGAAATTTTAATTCAGAATGAGTTAGTTTCAGTTTTCAGTACATTGTATTGGATAATTATTAATGCTGTAAAACTATCATCGTCTGTTTGAGCTTTAGTTTCATTTACGTCACGAGCATTACATAACAGTCATATGCCATGGTTTAGTCTCGAAATGACGCAGCGCCGAAAATGGTATTACTATTTTTAGATTAGAGAGGGGAAACACCGAAACTAAAATTAAGCATTAAGGGGCTATTTCTAATTTAAATTTTAATTAAATTTTACATATGTTTCGCTTTTTTATATGTATATATATATATATATATACTTTTTGAGTTTTGCAAACGAAGGGGAGTTAATGGCCTAGCAATGCTAAAAGGTGAATATGGGGGAAGGCAGGTTGAGAAACACTGTCTTATCAGAAGAACGTATACTGATAGACAGAAACAAACTGAAAGAAAAGACCACCAACAGAAAAAGAGATTATCAAATTTTAGAGAACTTTGCTGGTAACTAATTATGTCCATAACACAAGAAAGGAAAAAATAACAAAAACATGCATAACATGTACTGCCATCTAGAAATGAAAAATGGAATCAAATGAAGAATTAAAATACTTATTGAATACTGGGAAGTACGATTAGAATTCTAGTAAGTGACGTAATAATTTCTCAAGAACTCATTGAACTGTCTTTGTGATTTCATTCAACCGCAGCTTAACGCGGCGATAGGATATAATACGTGAAAGCATTTCTGTTAAAATAAACTGAATAACACTGTTTATCTGAAGACGTTCTAAAACATATTTTCAAACATTATTTGGAATTAATGTTATAAAATTCTTTTTATAACTCTTATGATCTATAAATTATCACTTATGGCTGTGTTATACGATCACAGAAACTAGTAAAAGTAAAACCAATAAATTGCAAACATGTCTAGATACTCTGCGAAAATGCAAAAGGAAATTTTTACTATGATAACCAAAAGGTGCAAAGTGAACTCAAGTCCCTTACCAACTAGCATAAAGCATGATTGATAAAAGTACGATTTCCCTAATGACCATTCAATTCTTATTTGAAAATGTGAATTTGAAAATTCCGAAGTCAAACTGCAATTTTGTATTAAACTTCCACCGAGGTTTTCAGCATAAATATCAAAACCCACTAGAGCAATAGCTGATTTAATGGTTTTAAAACTCTTATCTTTACGTTTTTTCTAAGGCAAAATTTAGCTCGGGTCTATATTTCATCAGTTCCACACATTTATTCAGTACTGTAACTGTATCTCTACAGAACACATCAGGAAAATATTCTCTGAAGGTATTATGTATTCCTTATTTATTAAACATAGTTCTCCGTCTCAATTCACTATAGAGTCGATTTACCCGAACTGTTCCTTTTTCTGTCTGCCTACACAGAAGATAAACTGTGTTCATTATCTAATACATTTTCCGGATAGAGCAAATCCAAATAAAATGTAGATATCTAGGTATTTTTGTTTCATTTTGCATATGTACCTTTCCACTTTATTTCTCAGTGAAGTACTTAGCTGATTCCTACGTAGTCAATACTTAATCAATAAATAGTTAATATTAACAGTTTTCACAGTTGCATGAACATTTGAAAAGATCAGATGTTTGTTGTTTTATTAGCTTTAAATTAAATTTAAGTTTCTCATATCTGAATTACATGATTTTGAGAATACTCGCTTTAATTGCAACTTTAAAACTTTAATAAAAAACTCGGTTCAACTCTAAATTCGCTCTAAATGTGCTTTATATTTGTAATTAAACTTACTTTTTTTCTTTCTGCTAATAGATTATAAAAAAAGACGCCTGAAATCCAAAATTCAAAGGAGGAAGCAATTGTGTTGTATGGTATATTTTAATTTTATAACAGTTAATTTAATTTAATTTTTCTTTAATGTGTCTTTTAGCTTCAACTTACAACTTCCTACCAGAATGAGGTTTTAGAATCACGTTAAATGCAAATAAGAAGGAGAATAGTATTTAAGTCAAGTTCAACTGACTTCGGGAGAGAAAAAGTTAGGATTCTTGAGTAGCTTGCCTTTGGGCTACGTCTCTCTCAGCTGTTACTACGCTTGGGCGTATTACGTTCCTTTTGATAGTTCTCTGGCTATTACCTATTAATATTACACGCCAACTAGTTTAGAATTGTGTTAGTTTCGACTAAATTTCTTTAGTTGGTCATTAATTGGTTCTTAGTTCTTACACATTGAGTTTAAGCGCAAGTGAAAGCTTTGTTGTACGCCCTAAGAAAGGGGCCAACTATTAATTTTATTTTGTTAAAGAATAAATGATAATTAATCCTTGTTGAGTTTACATTTTTTCTCTTAAGCGAATATTCGCTTAGCAGTTCACTAGGTTCCCCGACACTTAATCTGACAGAATAAAAGTGAGGAAGCCTGCAGTTTCAACACAGAATGGTATAAAAGGAATAAGCACAAAAGACTTAAAGCAATAAATAATAGTAAAAGAATGATATCTGAAAGATTAAAAAGCATGACTGGTATTTAGAAAAGTTTTCGTTTAAATGTTCTAAAAGTTAAAAATATTTATACCGTATATTCCGGCTTGTAACGGGCTCTTTTAATGCAAAAAATAAAATCGAAATATACGGGTGCGCCCCGGATATAAAAACGGTAGATTTTTAAATAAGAGAAAGATGATCTGTACGCAAATATGATTTCTACGTTAGCCTAAATGCTGCTTATTTAAAAGAAGGCTCGGGGTTGGCTCTCGTGCGGCCCCTTCATCCGGGCTACTCTAGACACTGATGGACGTGGTGCTGTACTGGTTAACCTTAATGGTAAAGGGACAGTGCCTACGTCCACCGTCACTTGTTACTTATTTAAAAGAAGTAACATACCTTATTAATTAAAAATGTTCATTATCAAAATATCATGAAGTTCGTCATCTTCGTCTTCCGTTATATCTTCAGGCATATATTCGAATTCCATTTCATCTTCACCATTACTGTTATTATGATCTACATATAAATAATCATCTTCCGTTCCATCTAGGTTGCTACATATGGTTCATTTTCCATAATTGATGCAAAAGGCTTTTGACTTTTGACTTTGATGCAAAAGGCTTTTGACTTTTGACTTTGATGCAAAAGGCTTTTGACTTTTGATATGACTTTTGAATTATATCGTATTTAAACCCATTCCATGCTTTATTACCCACTCCCAAATTATTTCTAGACTGGCATGACGCATTTGGCCTCCCTTTGTAAATGTATTCCACTCTAGCTTTAGAATATTTTTGAGCGGTTTCTGGATATACACATCTAGAGGTTGAACTAACGACTTTTATTCGCCTGGAACAACTGCCGTTTCTGTATTCCACCTTTTCAACAATTTCTTCGTATTATCTATTAGATAACATTTGAACATGTCCCTAGCAAAAAGCCATTCTGAATTCTTTAAGGCTGGAGGCTTTCGTCAAACATTTCTTATCCAGAGTTTCACACCGTGTTCGTCCATCTATCTTTTCTCGTGAACATGAACGTGAAATGCATTTCGACTTTGAAACAATTACATTTGAGAAATTACATTTGGACTTTTACTTTCTTTCAAAATAACCATGAGTTCTAATTTTGTACCTTTCCCTAAGCAGGAAAACAGTACGGTGATGTGAGATTCCTCGTGACCTATTGATTTTATGTGAATTATGACCTATTGATTTTATGGATTTCGTTTCTTTCGCATAAATTATTTTATCTCCTATCATGCAAAAATTCGTGGAGTTTTATTCATATTTTTAATCTCTGGCAGTAAATACTTTTTTGGCCTTCGCAGGTCAATAACATACTTCTGGAAATCCATCAGCTTATTGTCCATATCTGGAGAAGGCTCTGTGAAATATTCGGTTTTTCTTACCTAAATTTTTTGGTGCCTTAAATCGGCAACACCAACTACAGCAATGTTGCTTTAAAATTTTCACTTTCATTTTCAATTTTAAGGCAAATGAATTTGTCCAGTTTAAGGCCCTTCACCTGTGAGAAGTTTCTTCCAGAGTTAGCTTAGCGTTGCCATGCACGGTTAAATGCCACGACCTATAGAGGCAGTCGAAGGAGGTATAACCCTTGGTCAACTCAGGGGGACTGATAAAATCCACACAATCTGGGAAGCTGCACATAAATCAGAGAGGGGCGGCAACGCATCCATCTACAAAGAGAAGACCCTAGTAAATCGTAGTCCATCCTTAAATATTGACCAAGGGGAGAAGAACCCTCAAAGACAGCCTTCGAAATCTAACCATGTAGCGTCCCCACAACCAAAGGTCAGACAAGGCAGTACCATATGGTCCCTGCCGATCCTGGACCTGCCACCAAATAAACGATGGTTCTAGTTCTGAGAAGAATGATTTTATACCCTCGTGGTCTCGAGACATAAATAAACGTAGGCTGGTTCATGTTACAATCTATCTATTCTGGTGATTTTCTAGGACCCAGTTCGCAATAATCTCTTCTAGGATACGCCGTTTCGTTCTCCTTTACCCAAAGAATATTTATTCCTTGGCATATTAATTACTGTGATTTTCTTTTTGTTCCACACACGTATGGAGCTTTCACCAACACCAAATACCTTTGCTGCAACACGATTTCCTCTTTCTTTCGCGAAATGAATGATTTCGCATGCTTAACCAGGACTGTGTTTGCTTCGTTTCCCAGGAGCCATATTTACTAGTAAAAGGAACACGAGACCAATTGTATTCAACTGAAGCAAATGCGATTTACTAAAGCTTTCGATGTTTACTTTAAAAATAAAAAAAAAGAAATTTATACTCATATTTACATTCGTATTATTTTAAAGCGTTATATGCGTCCCAATACACAATATTAGTAAAACGATAATCATGTACTTTCTTAAAAGTGGAAACAAATTTATTTATTAATACATACTTCGTGACTATGGTAATAAAAATGTAGCAAATGCAGACAAAGAATATTTTTTTACATTTCTATGGTAATGTGTTTGAATCTTCTGAGCACTTCTTTTACTGTTTAGTAATGTAATTAGCTCAATTTTTAATTTTTCGTTCCATGATGCTGAATTCTCGCTATATATCTTTCTTTCAATGAATGCCTTGAAAAAATTTAACTTTCATTTGAGATTTTCCATTTGCTTCCTTGTACGAAGTAGAAGAAGTATATTAAGTATATTATATTTCGGGTATCATATTTAAAAAGAAATATCAATTTAAGCGCTCTCGAATCCACTTGAACGATTTTGTTTCTATGCCATATGTACGGACGTGCAGAAAAAGGACTCTTTTTTCCAAAAAGGATTGTAAAATAAGTTTAAAACGGATTCAGAACAGACTTTTTTCGATACGTACGTACAGACGAAAGCATGTATGTATCTCGTATAACTCATAATTAGCCTTGAACATTCAAATTTTGTATATAAGATTATTATAACATCTAGTTCTGCAGCTCCCTTTTTGTTGCAATCATCGGCACCAAACTAGTATATATATATATATAGGATGGGTATATATATATACCCATCCTCTTACCGGCTTGGTAAGCTCTGTGTTTTTATTCTTATGTGTTGGTTAATTGTTTATTTTTTTGGCTTCCAAAGTGATTGAATTCTGTTGTTCTTATGTTCCGGTTGAAGCTTTGATGCCTTGAGTTTGTCTGCATGCAATAGTTGTAGAATTATCAGCAATTTAAAAGTGTACATCGCGGTAGGTCTATCGCGATAGCTGTTTGTTTATATTTGAAACTCTTACTAGTATAGTGAATTAAGGCAGTTGATTCACCAACTTATCTGTCTTTTTGCCCAGTGTGGCCAAAAACTAAAATTTTTATGCACCGAAAATTTTGTCTTTCTGTCCGTTGACCGAATTGCTAGTTTCGGGGGAGAAACTCTAATTTTAATAGCAAAAAAAACTTTTTTATTGTATTAGGTGCTTTAATTTTTTCTGTATTTTATAATTTTTAATGAAGGTGCTTTGAATTTTTTAGTATTTTTGCCTTGGTGCGAATTGAGAATTGATTGAATAAGAAATATATTTCTAATGAAATTCGACGAAATAAGTTTAAATGAAGTGCAGCAAAGTGTACATAATTTAACAGGCTAATGCAAGGAAGTTATGTGGTGTCCACATCAGATATTTTTGATTTAAAAACATTCCAAGAAATCGAATTGTTAAGTTAAATGTCATTAGCTCGTCGAGAATAGATTTTCTGAAAAATAATTAAAAATGTTCAATGTTTCCAATAACTTAGTTTTAAATTAGTAACTTAGTTTATTAGAAACTTAGTTAAAATATTAACTTAGTTTTAAATTAGTCCAAAATGACGATGAATGTTCGGAATGTAAGATAGAAGAATAAATAAATTCATATTGCAGGTTATTTCTAAAACCTGCAATATGAAATTGATATTTCTTGAAATATCAATTGTATTTCCTTTCTTCGTAGGTAATCCTTAATCATTTATATTAATGTAAGATACAATCATATTGAATTCTAAGCTTGTTTACTACGATGTGTAAGTATATTTTTATCTTTATTTTCCTTTTCATCATGTGCAGTAGACTTAATAAACATTCATATTGCAGGTTATTTCTAAAACCTGCAATATGAATATGCTTCTTAAAATATTAACTTAGTTTTAAATTAGTCCAAAATGACGATGAATGTTCGAAATGTAAGATAGAAGGTTCTGCATTATGAATTGTAAAACTAAATTCATATTGCAGGTTATTTCTAAAAGTCTGCGTTACGAAAACTTAAGAATTTGTTTGAAGTAAATTCTAAATATCTCCAAGCAGCAACTTTTCTGACCTCTTTTTATGAGAAATAAATAACCATGAATTGGAACATGAAAAGCATCTAAACTTACTTTTAAAGTAAACTGCCGACAACAGGATGAGAGTGAAATCGCATTGTTTCCTCTTTCATGTTCCATTACTTTGTTCCTTGGAGAGACAATTCCAAGTTAGTCACTTAGATTTAAACTCAGGTTCTTCATTTATTCCTGCTTTATTCACAGGAGAAGGCTTAGGAAGCCATAAAGTTATTGCAGTTAAACTTCGGAAATGGTCTGAAGTCGAGGAATAATGCCACTCGAAAAGAAGGATAAAAATTTTACGACTGCTTACGAGTTTCTGATTTTCATGACATAAAAGTGTTTGACCTAGTTGGTTATCAAGAACGATTAGTTAAAGTACTTCGAAACTTCTAAAATTAACAAGACCACTTGCGTCAGGATTGTGCTAAATGGTACAAGCTTTTCGGTCGCAGAATTTAGCAACGATTTGTAGTGCTACTATGTTTTTTAAAAGTATTTTCAGAAAAAAGATTCGAAAACAGTTTGAAAGTAACGTAAAAGTAAATGAAAATTTTATGAGGAAATCAGCATAAATGAATCTACAAAAAATCAAATGATTTGGGGTTGATCGCAATCAGAATATTTAAGTACTTTTTGGTTTCCTCAAGTATTGATTTCATACTAATACACATATTTCGCTAGTTAACCAAGGTTAATTTTGCGTCGTGGCGTAGATGTTTTAAAAAAATTTGGGCTTTATCGAAATTGCTTGGAGTAAGTTAAAAGTTTCAAGGAAAACGTTTTCATTCAAAATTAGCTTTAAATACAATTTTATTAAACAAAACAAAACCTGCAAATTCTTTCCTGAAATAGTGCTTGCAGTTAAATAAATATACACATAAAAATAAATAAATAAAAATCTGAAAGCTTTCAGAATTTATATTACGCCCAAAGAAGCGTTTTCCTCCTATACGCGTATACGCACTTTTCAAGAGCATTTGGGCTAAAAATATTTAAAAACAACATATCTTTAGAATTTCAAATAGATAATTTCGCACGCTGCAGATTAAAATATTTTATTCTGTACAGTGTGTTGCCATTGCTCGCTTTCAAATAATTGAGTTTTTTTATCAGAAATTCGTTAAAGTTTAAAAAATTGTGAACTATACAATAAAACAAATTCGAAATTCAAGATTCGGGCTTCCAGGTGCCTATATTCGGGTGTAGGTTATTCAATAATTGATGGCTCTAAGTATCGTTATCTTTTCACAATGCGAGAAACATTTATAAGGTATTTCTCCCGCCTTGTTAAAATACCTTCGTGGTGTAATGGTCATCACACTCGGCGCGTATTCGAGAGGTCCGAGGTTCGAGTTCCGTTGCTCTTTTCTGAGATTCCTTGTTTAAAAATAATCCTAATATCGCTATACTGGAGTCCGAACTAAAAAATGTGGCAAATTTTGATTCTACATTACCAGGATTTGGCGATTGTGTCCCCTAATCCCCAGTTGCCCTATAAAAGGGGAAGTATATAAGGTATTTCTCCGGCCTTCTTAGCATGCCTTCGTGGTGTAATGGTCAGTACACTCGGCACGTATTCGAGAGGTCTGAGGTTCGAGTCCCGGCGAGGGCATTGCTCATTTTTCACATCTCCTGCTTTAAAAAAAAAACCCTAATATCTCTACACATTCATGCCTTTATGTAGATTCTTCTTTATTTAATTTCTTTAAATATGTATAATACATGGCTGTAATATTTGCTGGTAACAATTTGAAAAATGGTAGAGCCACTTATATCTATTCTACGCAAAATGCCGTTTGGCGAGTAATAGTCCTTCTGGGCTAATGCCACTTTGAGCTTATTATTAGTGAAAGGTCTCCATATTTAGTAATCTGTTAAAATTTAAATTGAGATTGATAATGGCTTTGATTTATGGGTAAAAATATTTCAATAACCCTCTGGTGTCTTATCAATATCTGAATTAATTCTCATTTAAGAAAATAGGGCAAGAAATGTGTTTAAAAATTTAGTGTTCTGTCGATCTTCAGCCTATCACTCGCGCAACTAAAGTTTTTAATCACATAACGTTCGCCATTTTTGGTTCCAAAATGAAGTTGTGTATAAGTAACATTATTCATTATCGAATTAAGCATTATTGTATTCCTTTAGAACTCATCCAAATTAATATCTTACCACACTAATCGTGTGCAAATCGCATTTTCTGTCTTCCATTTACACAAATGCTAGTAACGAATGTTCCCTTCGATTTCTCAGCATGGATTGTGGGTTAAGAAGAAAAATTTATAGTTGTGAAAAGAACTAAGAACAGCGATGAATTTTTTGAAATATCTATTGTATTTCTTTTCTTCGTATGTAATCCTTAGTCATTTATATTAATGTAAGATACAATCTTATTGAATTGTAAGCTTGTTTACTACGATGTGTAAGTATATTTTTATCTTTATTTTCCTTTTCATCATGTGCAGTAGACTTAATAAACACGTACCATTTCTATTTATCCCTCCTAAATTCGGTGTATAACTTTTTGTGTATTCGTTATTACACTCAAATTAGGGTTTAAATCGAAGTGCGAGATTTTTCTACTTTTTTTTGAGCAACTAAACATAGAACTGACTTAAGAAATTATATTTAGTTTAAATAAAAAATTTTGTATCGTGCAAAAAGTTTATTTATCGAAAACGTTAAAAAAACTAGAGAATTCCATTTTGTTCACTTGTCTTAATACACGTTTCGCCCTTCAATTCAGAGGAATAAGTTATTATATATTTCCACACAAACGTGGATGCTAAATATATTCCTGTTGGATAAAAGTAAGAGCATGATAGATCGATGGATAGATGATATAAAGTTTTTTCGCTATGCATTTTGTATTTTTTGTTTACTTTTCTTCTCTTGCAGCATTTCATTGTGTACAGAAAAGAAATGAAAACAAATGTACATGCCCATTCAGAACTGCTTAGATTTATTGGAAATTCGATGCAGCACTACAGCGAGCTTTAAATAAATGTTTTTTTTATTAATAAAAGGCAACGCATTTGCTAGATGACAGGCAAGAGATGGTTGAATAGAATATAAAATTTGTTTCCTTGAAGCATCCATCCTCAAAGAGTAAGCAATAGTTCCGCTACATTTTGAAAAGAATAAAATGTTATTGATTCAGTTCCATTACTTTTCTTCTTTATAAAATGTGTGTATTCCATAACATGCAGTGCAAACAATCCTTTTGTATTTCAAATTCACTGTCAAATAAGAAAATTAAATTTTAGGAGCAGATGTAAGAAGAGGTTAGTGATATCAGTTTTATGTCCTTGTATTTATTCCTGCAATTCGAAAGTTCTGCACGGTGGCTTCTTACTATAAAGTGCTTGTTAAATGTCTGTTCCAGTTGTGAACTAGTACTACTAATTTCTATTACCCATACCTTAACTATTTTGAAGTTCATTTCCGAGCTATAGGATTTTTGGTAATTTCATTTGAATTTGAATGATGCTTTCCTAATTTGATATTCCAGAATGTCCTTAAATGTGATTTATTTGATAATGCTAATATTAGGTGCTTCTAGTATTGTAAGGTCATTTCGTTTCTTTGAGCAATTTTATTAGTGTATTGCAATGAGACTTATTATTAAGTTTCATTAGTTAAGAAAATCTCAGATGACTGTAAAAAATTTTTAGATCACAAAATTGGATACTATCCTGCTAAGAATCGTATTTAATGATTGCATAAAAATGGATTGAGTAACTCTCGCAAGGATTATAAAAGTTCAGTATTTTCTGTAAAGAAAAAGAAGCGACTACCATATAGTTGTTTTTTGAGGAAGGATGAATTAGGAGAAAGGATGTCTTCATGGAGGACTGAGAGAAACAGGTTCTTATCTACCTTTCGGTAGGTAAAACCACGAAACAACTCAGCAACCAGCCTGTTCGCCTGGAATCAAACTCAGAACGAAATTCAGTGTTCAGACACTTTACCACAGGACAATTAGAGGGCGCATTAAACACTTGCCAAACTACAGCGCATATGCTAAATAAGGTTCGCAACATAATTTTGTACCTCACGTACATTTTCTAGTTTCGAAATATAAAAAACAAATTCTCTATTTAGGTATCCTAAAAAATGCTTGTCAAGCAAGACAGGATACCTATTCAATGGTTGGGAACAGATATTTAAACCGAAAATAAATTTTAACATCGTATCTTTACAACATACGAGATACTTTTATATGTTTTAATTGCTAACGAAAGGAGAATGACTTAAGAATGTTTTCAGATTCATTATTGTTACAGGGTTTTGAGATTTTGCTTAACCCATTCACTGCAAACCACGACTTATATCGTAGGTCGAAGTTTGTATTTAGGCGCCAGTTACGAGTTAACTCGGAGAACGTTTTTGTTTAATTGTTTAAAGGCGAGTTTACACTTCTCCCAGTAAGCTCCGAATGACTTTCGGCAAGCTCCTCGTCCGAGCGTCTCGAACCGAGTAAATCGGACCTGTAGTCTGATAGATCATTTACACCAATCAGAGCGGATTGATACCTCACCTCCGTTTGTTTGAAAAATGGATACTGACGTGCAGCTTGCTGTGCTTGAAGTCTGCGAAGCAGTTTCCAAGGAATTAATTTCTCTTCTAGGGGGATGGGAAAGAAAAAGAGAAGGAAATCAAAACGTAACTGTGTAGCTCGCTAACCGTGATGAATTGGGAGCATTAAATCAGCTTTTAAATGAACTTCAGGGCGAGGATATCCAGAGTTACAAAAAAACTTCATCAGAATGAGGGAAGGATAATTTGAAACTTTATTGGAAATAATCCCTCTACTTATTCAAAAAAAAAATCTTTTCGAAATGCTCTGCCAGGAAAATTAAAACGCAGATAGCGCTACGGTTTCTGGGGGCGGGTGAATCATATAGCTCTCTACAATATTCATTTCGAGTGTCAAAATACACAATCAGCATATTTATTCCAGAAGTGTTTGAGGCCATTTTCTGCGTATGAGGTTGAGCGAAAATTATTCATCTTTTGCTTGAACTTTCCAATACTCTCGGAAACATACTCTTTTAACATGTTAATAATAGCCTCATACGCCTTCTGTCAGCGATTTTTATTTTAATACTTCCGATTGATCGTTTGTAAATAAAATCTGATTTGTGACTCAAATAAAAAGAAAAGTCTATAAAAGAAAATTTCAAAATTTCAGATTATATTTTATTACGTGTAACTGGCCATGAGTAGAAACTCGCTTTTCAAAATTTATATCAACAAAATAAAATAAATGCTTGCCTTTTCACTCATTTTTTTAATTGAAGTTGTATTTTGTTGGGTAGTTAAATAACAGATAATTTAATTGTTTTTTTATTCAGAAATAAATATTAAGAAAATTCAGAAATAAATATGGTTAAAATAAATATTTTGAATCCGACACCCTAATTTAATTCTCTTCTATGTTTTTCTACGATATCAAAAACCTATATTCATTCTGATCTATCCACGTTATAGTTAGGTATTAGTAAACAATGGTTGTAATATTCAGGTAGTAAAGTATCCCATAATACTTCACAAAATACATATGCGGTGAGCATTTACATTATTGGGGAAGTAGTACTGAGCGACTCCATACGAGTCACTCGGAGCGTATTCGGAGAAGTGTAAACCGGTCTTTACCTACACCACATACGATCAAACTCGTAGTATTTTCATGTTCTTTGAAGGTATCTGGATTTGTGGGTTAAAAAAAAACACAAGAATTTGGCGCAATTCAAGAGATTTATTATAATTAATATAAGTAATTATAAAGTAAATAACATAGGAACTGTAAAATTAATCAAGCAATTTATAATACTCCTTTTTATAACAATTGTCGTAAAAATAATCAATCTTTGTTTTAAGCAACCACCAACTACGAATATACTCGTTTCTCGTATACTCGTAGTTGGCGCTATCATAAAACATTTTATCAGAAACATCGACTACCATGTAACTCGCATAATGAATAAAGCAATTAAAAATCATCTAAATTCAATACTGTTGCATGCGTACGGCTTTGTAACAGATTGAACGCACAAGTCCGATAATAGATTAATAAAATTTATCCTTGTGAAAAGAAATATAACTGAACGCTGGAATTTTTCTCAGAAATATTTGTACAAGTATTCCCAATATCACGCAGTAATAATCATTAGTTATACTTTAAAGTACTAAAAACGTTAAATAGAACGCAAAGCACAGAGAAAGCTAATCCGATCAATAATAACAACAGCAGCTAACTAAAGAACTGAGATAAGATGTTCTCTGTCTGGCTTTTTACAGCTTTAAATCGGTCACGAGAGATTCTTGTAATTTCTGCATCTCGAGATTTCTAGAAAGCAAAAGAGTAAAATTACGGTTACAGCTAACATAGTAGTGAATTACACTTATTCAATTTAAATATAAATTAGACAGATAAACTTTATTGAATGTTAAATGCACGTGCTCCTATATTTTTACTTTTCCGGCATAGCTTTCTCTTAAAACTCGTCTTGAGCTGCATTGAGCGGGGAAATAAAACAATTTTAACTAAAATTCTACTAACATGAGCTATATAACTGCAAATTCGTAACACAATCTTTTCCATAAATACATGCTTTGTATGCTTATTTTACAATTAATTAAATATAATTTGTTGGCCTTTGGGAACCATTTTTGAAAATGTCCTCAGCAGCGAGCATGTTAAGGAATATGTACGCAGCTAGCACAACAAATTTCATCCGAATTCTCTGTATAATAAATTCAAAAGGATCACACAATTAAACATTTCTTGGATAGTTAATCCAAAGCTAATAGTTTCAGTTTAAGAAAATTTGATGGATTTAGGTACCGTTGTTTTATCACAATGCGAGAAACATACGTATATACATTTATGCAGATTCTTCATTATTTAATTAAATATAATAAAGGGCGATAATATTTGGTGGCAACAGTTTGAAAAGTGAAACAACGCTTGTAGTGAATCAACGCAAAATGCCGAAGCGAAATTAATAGTCCTTCTGTACAAATTGCCCTTTGGACTAATAATGATAATAATTTTGCCTATGATAAGAATCTTAATATTCTTCATTAACTTCAGAGAAAATATGCTAATAAATACCATGACTATAAACTACATAAAAACAAATAGAAAGGAAAAGTAGTTCAGATTAAGTATTCCCTAATTTGCCGCTTGAGAAAGGAGTCCTACCACACAATATACTGTTCACTTTCAGTTACCTGAAATCACAAGGATTTTGTTCTAGTTCTTCATTGACAAATTATTTAAACTATCCGTTAAGATATGGCGGAAGCAGGAGAATCATCGTCCAGTGCCTATGACAGTGACAGGTGTGTACATTCCTATGTTACAAAATTGCTGGATTAGTATTACAGTGTCCCAAGAAATAACAGTTCAGAGTTATGCTTGCAGCTATAGTGATCTTCACACTTGATAGTCTAGCGGGCTAAAAGACATCACATTTTTAACATCAGACATTGGTATAATAGTGGTTTTGTGATCATACGTGCATGGTAATCAGAAATACATCATGGACAGAAAAAGATGAATAAAGATAACACGTGAAATTCTGTGTTAAGTAGTTCAAATCGGCTACGAGGATACTGCTTATGCTTCTAAAAGGTGACAGAAATGAGGAAGGAGCCGTATGCAATAGTTCGGAAACTTAAAGTACTTCAAAAGCAGAAGAACATCTTTAAAGATGATGAGCGACCTGGAAGATCTCCGACGAGCATCACTTGAAATGTGTGACACGAATTCGGGAACTTGTGTATAAGGATAGTCGAATGACATTTAAGAACACTACATTTATGGAAAGGGTGTGCAGACAAACGTAGGTCGAAACTGAACCTGGATGCCAGGTTTATTCTTCGTCTGCTGACCCTTTGAGCAAAAGGAATATCGCGTCGCTGTGTCCTAAATTCTCCGTAGGCTTGCTGCAGGTAATTTCAACTCCAGCTTGTTCATCGTTGACAAAATCAAGCAAAAACTGGAAAAGCTTTTAAAAGTCTCTTACGCAATGAAATTAAAGCCGCAATAAAGTGATGCCATGAAACTCTGGAATCACTCATTGCTGCTCAAGGTCTTTCGATATGATATATCGATATGACTAAAGCTATAGTCATATCTTAGATTCAACCACAACAGCTACATCGAAGAAATATTCAACACGCAAATATTTACAGATGGCTCTAGAAATGAAGAAGGAGTTACATGTGCCATAGTAATACAGCAAATGCACCAACAGCCAATAATTCTCAAATATCATCTAAATAGCAATAACACAGTTTTTCCAGCAGAAGCGCTGCCCATCCATAAAGCAATTACCTATTGCATCAACAATAACTTACCCGCAGTGAAAATGAAAACAGATCTCTTATCAAGCATACACGCAATTGAAAACAAGGCACACAAATCACCTATTATTAGACAAATAATCAACTCTTCATTAAAAAACCCCAATTCAAAAATTAATATTGAATGGCTGAAAGGACATGCAGGAGTCTTACGGAATTAGGAAGGCGACAAACAGGCTAAAAAAGCAGCAAGCAATCAAAAGTCTATTCCAACAACCATCCCATTCCTTATATCCCAAATTAAAAAATCATTAAATGAGATGTAAGGTTTATCCTAATTTTATTAACAGTTATTTTAAGTTATGCACTTTTCTACCAATTCTAATTTGAGCTTACAATTTCCTCCCAGAATGTAATTTCAGAAACGCAGTTAATGCAAATGAATAAGAGTACTATTTAAGTCGATGTTTCGCCGACTTCAAGAGAGAGAGTCTCATTTTCTTGACTAGCGAGCGTTTGCCTTTTGGTTACGTTCTCTCTTAGGATACTACGCTCGGCCATGCTTTAGGTCTTTGCTTGGCTTCACCGATTTAATTAATATTTATGGGCCAACTACTTAGAAACCTAATAGCTTCGACTATATCTTTCAAATAGCTTTAGTTAAGCTTAGTTTAGTTTGAATTCATAATTATTTAAGTTCAAGCCCAAGTGGAGGCTTTGTGTATACTCCGAGTAGGAGTTGATTGTATTTATTTTGAGAAATAAAGGGTAGTTAACCCTTCTTATTTCTTACCTGTTTATTCTCACACTTAAAACGATTATTCGCTGATGGTGAAGACTCATCATCCACCACCTTTTTCTTCGGGCGCCACTTTAGAGACATTAGGTTATTTCGGAAGCAAGAGACATGAAACATGAGCAATGACCTTGCTGGGACTCGAACCATGGGCTTCTCGAATACGCGCCGAGCTTGTTGACCATTACACCACGAAGGTATGCCAAGGAGGAGGGAGAAATACGTTATAACATCAGAGATCAATAATCAGAGAAGGATTGCAGCGGTATCGTTCTCTCTAACTCAGATATATTGCTCTCAATGTAGTTGAACTGGCATCGGATACTTCTGCTGGTACATTATAAACAGCGTTTCGTTTTCGGGCTTAAAGAGTGTAAAGCAATGAAAATGTTGAATTATTTCAAACGCTGCTCATGCTTACTTTTAAAAGTAAGTTACCAGTTAAGCTAATGCTTCTTTTGTATCTCTTCTAGCTTCAACTTACAACTCCCTACCAGAATGAGTTTTTAGAATCGCGTTAAATGCGAATGAGAAGGAGAATAGCATTTAAGTCAAGTTCCACTCACTTCGAAAGAGAAAGTGAGGATTCCTGAGTAGCACGCGGTTGGCTTAAAGAGTGTAACGCAATGAAAGTGTTGAATTACTTGAAACGCTGTTCATGCTCACTTTTCTTTTCTCACATTCCCTCAAAAATATTTTTATCCAGTATTACACTGTCTCGTAAAGTACAATATCACTAGCTGGGAATTTTTCCATACTTCGTTTCTCTACCACTCAGATCTAACTCTGTAAAATTGTCGCAAGCTTTTCACTACTTCTGTCGGGTGTTACCGAATGGAATGCGGTACCAATGACCAATTTTTAAGATTTGGTCATTGGTACATAAAATTTCCTCAAACCTGTGAGAACATTTCGCAACAACAAGTTGAAGAGCAACAAATGTTAGAAAAGTAGTCACCAATGAAGAGTTGAAACATTGCAAAACGCTTAAAAAGCAAAATACTTAGGTACCTGAAATTTCTTTCGTGTAACTAATGCCATATCCTTCAGACGTGATTAAATAATTATGCTAAAGGACTGATGAGTAGAACATAGGACATTTATTAAAACTGTTCTGAAGTTCAGCCCTAACCCAAAAGTATTATATATGAAGTTTTGAGCAATTTTGGAGAGAAAAAAGGATGTCAAGAAGAGATTATAAGCTAAAGCACACTGAATAAAGTTTGTGTGAAGTAAGGAAACCCTTAAGAAAGGTGAAAAACGTTTTTAATCAAGTTTTGCTGTTGCATATGAAAAGGAAATTGCGTATTATGTAAAAAATGGAAATAATTTTATTTTTATCATGATGCTGCTTATGATTCAGGTAATTAAGTTACAGATATTTTTTCTCTCCTTTCCACATGCCTTCGTGGTGTAACTGGAAGCATACTCGAGGAGTATTCAAAGGTTCAGGGGTCGAGTCCCTGCGAGGACATTGCACATTTTTAACATCTCCTGTTTCAAAGAAACCTAAAGATTCAAGGTTGTGGTCAGTGGCTCAAGGTTCTGGTCGATAATTCGTCACCACCAGGATTTGGCGATTGGGACCCCAATCCCCATCGCCCTTTAAAAGTCGGAGTATATAAGGCATTTTATCCCTCTCCATATAAGACATTTTCTCCTTCTCTTCATATGCGGAAAGCATGCCTTCATGGTGTGATTGGAAGCATACGGGATGCGTATTTGAGAGGTGCCGGTGATGGCACTGCACATTCTTGACGTCTTCTGCTTCAAAAAAAAAACCTAACCACAAAGCTTTATAAATAAATAAATAAACTAAAACACATTATAATTTGCATTTATCAATGATAATCTGAACGTCAGTCGGAATCTGATCAGAATAAATAAATCTTAAGCATTTTTCGAGTTCTAATCTTCAAGTAGAAAATATGAGAAACTACTAAACAATTTTCATGACGTAAAACACTTTTCAAGATAGTTTAATCGTGTTCTAAATTTATTCTAGATTCATTTAATCAGGAATTCTTGATTCACTGGTTTTTAATTTGTTACCTTTAATGCATTTATAAACCAGGTAACAAAAGGGAAAACACTTCGTAACTGCAGAATTTGTTCTCAAGAATGCTACATGGTTCTTTCGTATGCTTATGTGTTTTGAATCTATTTTTTATCTGTCAACATGTGAAAAATGGTGTTCATTGACCTGAGCATTAATATATGTTCGTATACTCTATCCAAACAAAACCTAAGAGATACAGAAGTAGGTTTATGATAATTATATTCTTATTGCATTTGAACTCCGTGGAAAGGCATCACCACTTATGGTAGTTTTGAAGAAATTTGTAATTAAGCTAGCATTCAGTAAGTGATAATCAGCAAATATTCAACTCAATTTGATTTTCTACTAAGAAAAAGTTGAAAATGGAGCAATAATTTATTTGCTCTATATTTTTTCGAAGGCCCTTTAAAGACTTTATAGAATTATAGGTCATATGAAGATGGCAAAGCAGAGGAGGGCTATCTGCCTAAGGGAAAAAATGCCTTCTTGTAGAAAGTAACAGAAACCCTAGTGGAAGCCCATTCTTCGAAAATGTCTTTTTGTGAAGAGGAATAGAGTTTAACACTACAATTTTAAGAATTAAGATAACATTATGTATATATACTAAACGATAATTGCTATGAATGTAAAGAGATCCATATCTCTCATTTGATGAGATAAATATGTGTTTAAAAGAAAACTTCAAAGTTACCTAAGAACTCTAGTATAATAGCATAAATCAACGTCTGATTTCGGTTATGTGACAATATTTATGATATACAATAAGAACATTAAACTCAAATAAAGTTCCAAAACGTAATTACAACACACTGAACAATAAAATCTGTTATTTAATTTAAAGTTACTTATTAATGTTACGTGGCATTTATGAGTGCCACGTAACTTTAATTTTTGAAAAATGGAAAAAATTTCAAATGTTTATGATTTGCAATATTAGTTTATTTTTAAGATGAGGGAAGCATTTTATATAATCATATAGTGCTCAAACATGAAATGATTATGTTCATATGATTTTGAACTATGGCATTAATATTAGGTAACTTCAAATTTAAACGCTAATTCTGTTACCGCACATTTTAGCTGCATGCTTTCTATTAATGTACGTTAAAAGAAAAATGCATAAGCGGTTTTATTAATGCATAAACAATTAAAAGAAAAATGATAAGCAGTTTCAGTTTTTAAGAGGAAGGTGATAAAATATTCATCTTTCAAACGCACACTTCGTAAAAAAAATCAATAGGAGTAAATTTAATACAACTAAAAACATCTAGTATTATATAAGTGTAACTGCATTTCATCTTATTAAATTGAAGCTTCACAAAATAAAATTACTAAAAGAAACATAGTAATTAATTAAAGCTTTTAAAAGTATCGTTAAATGAAAACTCGTTAGTAGTATAGCAGGTTTTCGTTTGAATTTCACTCATAATAGCCATCAAAAATTATAATCAGGCAATTATTGTTAGTAAAAACATTTCGGAAAAATTAATTGTTTCAATTAAACGTATTTTAAAAGAATGGATATAAAACTTAAAGAGATGGAAAAAAGCATATTTTAATTGGACTCAATCATTGTTTTATTCTGAAGTTAATTAAAATCTCAGAGAAACGTTGCATTTATATTTATTTATAATTTAAACACAGTTTTGCTCAAAGCTATATTTAATTGTATGTTTTTTTTCATGAAAATTCGCATTCTTTTTTGATGTTAATATCTTAATTAAATGTTTTTATGATTTGATAAATAAATAAGTAAAAATAAGTAACATTTTTAATATCTCTAGGAGCTCAGCCACATTTTCAAGCGCTTTATAAATCAACTCGTGAGTTAAAAAATCGTATTAAGCATAAAAAATATCACACTGAAAATTAAGCTCACAGAGTTTTCAGTGTCTTTTTAAAACATGAACTGAAAAGCATTCTTTGATGGGTTCACTGATGGGAAATTAATAAGATTGGTTTATTAGTACATGCAAAACATTTTTTTGTTTTAAAATAGGGGACATAAAAATTTTGTCTCAGGCATGATATTCCGTCCTCTTAATAAACCAGAAAATGTAATTTGCAACTCATTTGATACATCCAAACTGCATTTTAAAGTCGGTGCAGCAAATAAAGAACAGCTTATTCTGTTTGTAACTGATGCCTAATCTTTCAGATTTAAATAATAAAAGTATACAGATTTTATTAATGTTATGAAGAAAAATACGCAAACAAAAATGTAGATGTGGCGTACGATTGGAGAGAAAAACGGCATGAACTGCGTCTGTATGTGCAAGAGAAACATAAGTAGACGAACAAAAACAAAAAATAACTCCACAAAAGTAAGTTTTGTTGTGATTGCTGTATCTAACTATTACTGAAGACAGAAACACAACAGTAGCCGAAGGAGGAGAAAAATGGGGGGGGGATAACTGCTTGTTAAGTAAATACGTAAGGAAGGAATTAGAAAAGGATAAAACTGGGGAAATGAAAAAACAAATTGGTGAAACGCATTTAAAGTTTTGCAAAAAAGACTAAATAAGGTACAAAATATGAATCTGTAACCATGGCAGCTGAAATTTAACTAACTATATATATATATATATATAATAGAAAGATTATTGCTTCGGAAAATACAGATTGTATCGTAGTAGTCGGAAAATGTAGAGTAAAAACTATGTAAATAGAAGTTTTTAAAATACAAGTTACCGAAGAATTTCGTAAAAACTCTCCGAGCTCCATAAGTCGGTAAAAATGCATTCTAAAAAGCTTTTAAAAATTAAATTATAATTTAGCACATTATATATAGATACATTATGCTAATATATGTTCAATGGATGTGTGTTTCGGACTGTGTTAATAACGCACATTGCGAAAGTTGCAAAATAATATTTAAAAGCAGTGAATTTGGTGTAAAATAATTACTTATTTTGTTAGCTTTGTGATTTATGCATATAATCTCTTCAAAATTTGCATAACATTTGTAAAACAGTTCATCAAGCCTTAATATTTCATAATATTTTTTTCTTGTTATGATCCTATTAAGAAACAAAGATATCGCATAAAAGGTACTATTATTCAGTGTTTGACTTTTAAAATAAAATATGGGTGTACTTTATTTTGCTCACTAAAAATGCAACTTACATGATTTTTACCATTACGTTTTTCCTATTGTAAACCGTTAAATATTCTTACCTTTTAGTTTAGATTAATGCTAGCAAAAATCATTTTTTTGAGCTACTTTTCTGCTCATTTACTACTTTACATCAACGATCATAAAATAAATTTATCGATCTTTACCATTAAGACTGTATTTAATGAATCATACGAGTCTGCAGATATTGAGAAATGGAATACCCGTAGTTGAAGGAACTGTGTTTAAAGCTAGAAATTTTATTTTCTCCTGCCATCAGAGGAGCTAGTCCGCCGTGACTTTTGTTACTTTTCTTCACTTTTCACTTAAAGTGACATACTTCACCATGCACGCTCCTTTTCTTCTGACATAGGAAAAATATTTTGTTTTTAAATTTAATTCTTTGTATTCAGGACCTTTTGTTAGGATTACTCGGACACCTGTTTGTCTAATGGTTAATGTAAAATTTTCTTTCACTTTTGTCACTTTTCACTTAAAGTGGTATACTTCACCATGTATGTCACTTTTCTTCTGAAATAGTAAAAGTATTTTCTTTTTAAATTTCGTACCTCGTATTCAGGATCTTTTGTTAGGATAAGTATATTTACTCGGACACTTATTTGTCTCATGATTAATGTAAAATTTTCTTTCACTTTTCACTTAAAGTGAGATACTCTACCACGTGTGTCACTTTTCTTCTGAAATAGTAAAAACATTTTCTTTTTAAATTTGATTCCTTGTATTCAGGATCTTTTGTTAGGATAAGTATATTTACTCAGACACTTATTTGTCTAATGGTTAACGTAAAATGTCCTTTCACTTTTGCCACTTTTCACTTGTCACTTTTCTTCTAAAATAGTAAAAATAATTTCTTTTCAAATCTGATTCCTTATTTGCAGGATATTTTGTTAGGATAAGTATATTTACTCGAGCACCTATATATCTCATGGTTAATGTAAATTTTTCTTTCACTTTTGTTACTTTATCACTTTTCACTTTATCACTTTTCACTTAGAGTGACACACTTCACCATGTATGTCACTTTTCTTCTGAAATAGTCAAAATAGTTTCTTTTTAAATTTGATTCCTTGTATTCAGGATCTTTTGTTAGGATAAGTATACGTATTTACTCGGACAGCTATTTGTCTCATGGTTAATATAAAATTTACTTTTACTTTTGTTTTTATCCCTTTTCGCTTAAAGTGACACACTTTACCATGTATGTCACTTTTCTTCTGAAATAGTAAAAATATTTTCTTTTTAAATATGATTCCTTGTACTCAAGATCTTTTTCTAGGATAAATATATTTACTCGGGCACTTATTTGTCTCATGATTAATGTAAAATGTTCCATCACTTTTGTCACTTTTCACTTAAAGTGACACACTTCCCCATGTATGTCACTTATTTTCTGAAATCGTAAAAATATTTTCTGTTTAAATTTGATTCCTTGTATTCAAGATCTTTTGTTAGGATAAATATATTTACTCGGACCTCTATTCATATCATGGTTAATGTAAAAATTTTTATTTTGGAAAGCTATTCACATTTTCAAGAAAATATAACTATTCATCTTCAGAGCAGACCAGCGACAAACAGGGGTAAATCAGTTACAGGTATTTTACAGGTTCGATCCATACGATTTCCTAGTTTTTCATGTTGGTCTCCTAATTTATCGTAGACAGGGTGTTGAGTTGTGATGTGTTGAGCACTTTGGCTGGTATACAATACCTACCTGATATACAGTTTATAATTTTAACAGGCTGTGCAGTGACATGCTTCTCCAGAGATGTGCAGAATTAAAGGCGAACTTGGGAAATTATATGAGCTTCTAATAAGTATTAGGATTTTGCTTACGTACATATACTAACTGTAATAAATTTTAAGAACCAGTAAAAATTTTTACATATCTTTCAAAGGTACAATTTAAGGAGCTATTGACTAAATTTTGTATGTAAGGGTATTTTATAAGATATGTTATGACTCCAGGGGCAACACAATATATATAGGATAGTTAGACATATTATTAATACAATATTGTTAAAATGTAAATCTTTGATTAATAACGCATAGTAGTGAAGTAATGCAATGTTTTCAGAATCATATCGTTCGGAACTCATTAGTGACCATCAATAAAAATAACAACGGTTTTTTTAACCTTGCTATGGAACACCGCAAAGGATCTTATAGCCCGCTTGTGGCAGAGAATTTACCATTTGGTCACTACTAGTTTTGATCACTAATTTAGACTGACGTCAGAGCCAGGCTGAAATTTACTTTTTAAAGTAGGATGTCTCCAGATATTTTTTCATTCCGCACGCCCCCTTCACGAACGTCTGCTGTCGAATCGGAAACGATATTATAAGCACTGGAAATATTAATTATTGGGAAAATAAAGAGAATGAATAATTATTAATGGAACTAAGGCCATCATCGCGTTTCGTTGGCTAAATGACGCAGTCATGTCATTGCAAGGCGTCTTATATCTAATTTAAGGTGCTAGCATCATAGCACAGAAATAAGGGGTTAATCTTTTCTGATATATAAGCAAATTAGCGACTAATGTATGATTACAAATCGTAACTGTGCATTCTATTGCAGCAAAAGTAGAGCTTAAGAGAGTCATTTGTACATCACCATGTAAAGTATGGTTCCTCAACCGGAGAGCAATTCTCCCTGTTAAGGAAGTTCATAGTTTCAGGGGAGGGTGAGTCAGCCTTCTAATTAGCTGTTTAAGTATTTAATTTATAAATATAAAAAATACAATTTTTCAAGTTTTAGTGTTTATCAATATTTTCCAAAGTTCACATAAAAATAATCTAAATTTATGTAAATGTATTTTAAGAGTTTTGGAAAGAAAGGAGGGGATGATAGTCTAGAAAATGTAAAAAGGTGAATGGGTTAAAAACAAGGTTGAGAACAACTAATGTGAATCATATTTTTTTAATTAATCCATTTTCTTATAATTTTGATTTATGCTATTATTTGTCATTATCTTTAGCTATTACCAGGATGTAAATTAGTTAAAGGCACTTAAAGTCAACTTTTTGAAGATTTTAGATCCTGAGTTTTTATTAGTAATACGTTTCTCTTGCATCGTTTTGCTACGTTTTATGCTGGCATTTGTCATTTTGTTAGCCGAAGTCCAATAGCGCGCTTAATTTGAGTCAACGCTTAGTTAACCATTAGTACCACAGTCTACTGCTACGTATCACCTTAATTTGTGAATCCAACTTTGTGTTAGCTGATATCTCGGAAGTAGGGATAAATTGTAAGCATAAATCATTAATTATAAGCAGTAAATTTAAATTGTAAGCACAAATCATGCATTTTGTTTCATTTACAGCTTCGAATAAAAAGACTGTTTAAACCTTTTCAGGCTTTGTTGCAATTTTACAAACGGCTTGATAACCATCTTATTGATCCAAGTAGGGTTTAAGGACCTTGAAATTAATTAACAGAGATAAAAGTCCCTGCAGCCACTGGAGGTCCAAAATAAGATTGTCTACTCCTGAGACAAGTTTCCGTTTAAATGGTGTTTCTAACATTAACTTTATCGGAAGACAACTCAAAACGTGCAATCTTTCATAGCAGACCTGTGAAAAGGCTAGTTACTAAACGGTGGTTTCATTTTTGAGAAGGCTTCACCATAAACGAGAGCATCGACCATCATATATCTGGAATGGAAAGACTGCTAACCGCCAAAGGTACTAATGACGTTCAGTATCAGGTAAGGCATTTTAAGAGATATAGGAGTTAAATTTAATGACCAAGAACTACCAAGTTCATTGATCTCTATGGTGGATCTATCTTAAAAATAATTATATCGCTACTCGAACTAATTAAATATGTCTGAGATGTATAACGATGGCTAATGCAATTAATAATCTTCTTACTATGAATTTCAGCAGAATAAATAAACCCATGCCCAGGAGAGAATTTTGCAACAGCTTTTCTAAATGGATTTAATATTGTTAAGACGTTAGGTTATTTTTTGAAAGCAGATGTGAAAAATGAGTAATTCCCTCTCCGGGACTCGAACCACAGAGTTCTCGAATACGCACCGAGTGTGTTGAATCCTACACTGCGAAGGCATGCTAAGAAGGCGGGAGAAATTCCTTATATAACTTCTCCTTTTAAAGGGCGGCTGGGGATTAGGAGACCCAATCGCCAAATTCTGGTGGTGAAGAATCATCATCCACGACCCTTTTGTTTTTAGTTCGGGTGCCCCTTATTTAGAATTTTTCAATGTCAGGAACATAACTGAGAATTTTTCAATGTCAGGAAACTGAAGAAATGAGCAATTCCCCCCCGGGACTCGAACCACGGATCTCTCGAATGCGCATCGAGTGTGCTGACCACTACACCATGAAAGCATGCTAAGAAGGCGGGAGAAATACCTTATATATTCATCCTTAGGGCGACTGGGGATTAGGGGACCCAATCCCCAAGTCCTAGTGGTGGAGAATCATCAACCGCCGCCTTTTAATTCGGGCGCCACTGTATAGACATTAGGATATTTAGAAGAGAGAGGGAAAATGAGCAATGCCCTAGCCGGGACTCGAACCACGGATCTCTCAAATACACGCCGAGTGTACTGATCACTACACCTAGAAGGCACGCTAAAACGTCAGGGAAAATACCTCGTAATGTAACTTTCTAATTGGCCTTATAAATTATTCTGCGGTGTTTGCATATTACTTCATAGTGATCGCACACAAAACTGTTTCTGTCTAAAATAGAAGTGAAGTGAAAAATAGTCAAGATAGTGAGTTATTTGTCTCTATTACATGCTACGTAAAAATTTTTAATATTTGCTTTCGTAGAATTGCATAAAAAGTCAAATAAAAAACACTAATTCTTATTCATCACAAAAAGACCGACTTCTCTAAGTTACCGTCTAAATTTATATACTTTTGGATCGCTGAAATAAAGAGATAGAATGCAAAAGATTAGAAGTAAAACTATTCTACAGATTTTCAAAAGAATATTCGAGCTCAAGTTATGAAACGGATATGTTATTGCCAAAGTCTTTATGTCGGATTTGTATGCAATATAAACTTGATAAAAAATGAATGTATGATAACGGTAATTATACTACTATAACGACTAGTACGTGATAATGAAAATATTGTGCACATATAATAATAAATAATAATTGTAGCCGTTCCTCAATAAACACGAACGCCGGCTAGCTTTAAAAGTATTTATTAATAGAGCACACAGGAACGGGTACAAGGAAATATACATAAATATTAAACATATAACGGAACATTAAACACTGGAATTACAGACATCTACTATATGACAACCTAACGTGTTCGCGGCTGGAGGTCGACTGACTTAGACTGTTCGTCTTCGCCGCTCGGTGGCGTTCAATATAATTCGGTTACGGTTAAATAGTTCTGTTACATCCTCCCCCTCTGACTTCGTAGACGTCTCGGCAAGAAGTCAGGAACTGAACTTTGTCTACGTTGTGCAGCGGGTGGAGAACAAGATGGACGGGCTCGGGTGTGATGAGCAGTAGCTTTAGTTTCAAGAGCATCTTTTGAAACAGACACAGATTCGGTTGGTAGAACACGTTTTGGGCGTCCCCTTTTCTTTAAAGGAACCACCGGAGTTACACGAGCTGAAGTCTGAAACTTACTTCGATCTTGATACGGTTTCAAGGCTGAAACATGATATTTGCCAAGAATTTTGTCTGGTTCGTTAAGATCGGCAATATCATAAGTAGTTGGAGATCTTGTAGTCACTATTACATAGGGACCATCTCGTTTAGGCATGAATTTAGCAGTTTTCTTTAGTGGACCTTTGCTGACTGGGTGGAGAGTAACCCAAACTTTATCTCCAGGAGCAAATTTCGGAGTTTCTTTGCGTTTCTTATCAGCATATCTTTTCTGTTTATCTTGATGCAATTCGACCCTTTCTCGTACTTTTTGTACATTTCTTGCAAAACGTTTCAAATATGGAGTTATTTCGGGAATAAAATTGTCGTTCTCAATTACGGCTTTTATGTCGTGTTTTACATCATCTAAGGTTCGTAACTCACGTGCAAATTGAAGAAATGCAGCAGAATGTCCAGTTGAATCACACCTGGCTGTATTCAAAGCAAACCTTATTAATGGCAGTTTATCCTTCCATGACTGATGGTCATTACCAACAAGTATTGCTAAACGAGGTTTCAGATCTCTATTCTTTCTTTCAACTGGGTTAGACTGTGGGTGATAGACAGGAGTAAGACTCTGATCAATGTTCAAGATATAGCATAGTTGTTGCATAACAGCACTAGTAAATTGTTCACCATTATCACTTACTATTTTTCTGGGTAACCCAAATCGAAGGGAAACGTCTTCCAAAAGAGTAGTGGCACATTCTCTGGCCGTGGCTTCCTTTAAAGCAAATAGTTCTGTCCACTTCGTGGTACAGTCCTGCACAATAAAAATCCATTTTTCACCCGATGGTGTTTCAGGAAGAGGACCAAAAAGATCGATTGACAAGGTCTCAAAGCGTTGAGCACAGATAGGAGTTTGAAGTAAGCCAGAAGGCTTTTGATTAGAGGCTTTATAACGGCAGCATTCAAGACAGCTTTTGACATAGTCTGCTATATCTTTTCTCATTCCAACCCAGTAGTATCTTTTTGCTATGCGATAAAATGTCCCTTCAGCCCCATAGTGACCGGCCGTTGGCGAATCATGATATTCTTTCAAGATTTCTGCTTTTCTTTGTTGAGGTATAACTAGTTGAGCTTCTTCTTCTTCCGAATCAGGAGAATATCGATACAACACTCCTCTGTTCATAATGTATCCTCTTCCAGTCCAAGTTGCACAGTCTACTTCTTTCTCAGGACTTTCAAAAGCTTCAATGATCTTCCGAAGATCATCATCCTCTAACTGTGATTGGCGTAATTCTGCAGGACTGATAGTAGGGATTTCGACAGAGACAGCACAGACTTGACAAGAATCCGTACTTGAGTGTTCACAAATAGGGCGAGATAATAGATCAGCAATAAAGTTCAATCGTCCAGGAATGTAATTGATAGTCAGATTGTAGGATTGAATTTGTAAGGCCCATCTTGCGAGCCTACCAGTTGGTGTCTTTAAAGACATCAGCCACTTCAATGGTTGGTGGTCAGAGGTGATTGTGACAGACTGGCTTTCGACATATCCTCTAAATTTGTTGAGTGCCCATACTACTGCTAAGGCTTCTTTTTCTATGGTGGAGTAGTTTCGCTCTGATGAGGAAAGTAAGCGGCTGGCATATTCTATTGGGTGTTCCTCATTTTTCTCTCCTTGCAGCAATACTGCTCCAATGGCTACATTGCTAGCATCTGTTCGAATGATAAAAGGCTTCGTTCCATCAGCTTGTTTAAGAATCGGAGGGCTAATTAATTTTGATTTCAGGTCTTGGAAAGCATTTTCTTGTTGTACTTCCCACTTCCATACAGCTTCCTTCTTCGTTAAATCCGTTAAAGGTTTGGCTATCTGAGAAAAGTTTGGAATATATCGACGATACCAGGAACAGGTTTGTACGAAAGATTGTACTTGTTTAACAGTTTTTGGCGATGGCATCTCTGCAATGGCAGCAGTCTTCTGTGGATCAACAGTTATACCATCCTTGGTAATGTAATGGCCTAAATATTTCACTTTTTCACAACAGAAGTGGCACTTTTCTCGGTTGGCATTGAGCTTGAATAACGATAGACGTTGGAAAACTTGTTCTAAGTCAGCAAGATGTGTTTGGAAGGTAGGGGACAGCACGATGATATCATCTAAATATGACAACGCAAACACATTATTCAGTCCAGAACGGAACTTATCTATCAATCTAGAAAAGGTGGCAGGAGCATTTCTCAATCCGAAAGGCATTCGGGTAAATTTATAGGTACCAAAAGGGCAAGCAAAAGCAGTCTTCTTTTGATCTTCTTCAGCTACTTTCACCTGATGATAACCTGACTTCAAGTCAATAGTAGACATATAAGGTGTGGGTTTTGCTTCATTCAACAAATCATCTATGCGTGGCAAAGGATAAGTGTCTGGAACAGTTTGAGCATTTAGGTTACGATAGTCAATGCATAGCCGGACTTTTCCATCCGGTTTGGGAATCAAAACCACAGGAGAGGCATAGGGGCTTTCACATTCTTTTA
>KK121383.1:421446-521545 GCA_000611955.2 Stegodyphus mimosarum | reverse complement strand
AAAAGAATTTTAACTAAACATTAATTTAAAAGACACTTATCTTTTATTCCACTGAAAGTTGTTGACTCTGCAGTCCATGTGCGAGCAGCACGCCACGATACTTTATATGAACATTTAGTGTTGTAAACCAGCAATTGACTAGCAGTCGACACCTGAAAAGAAAATGAGCCGATCTCCAGCAACCAAAAGTTAAATTCGGGAGTAAAGGCTTATGAAAGCCAAACCGAAATTCTCAACGTTCTAATGCGCCATTTTGGGATCAAATTTCGTTGGGCGCCAGTTGTAGCCGTTCCTCAATAAACACGAACGCCGGCTAGCTTTAAAAGTATTTATTAATAGAGCACACAGGAACGGGTACAAGGAAATATACATAAATATTAAACATATAACGGAACATTAAACATTGGAATTACAGACATCTACTATATGACAACCTAACGTGTTCGCGGCTGGAGGTCGACTGACTTAGACTGTTCGTCTTCGCCGCTAGGTGGCGTTCAATATAATTCGGTTACGGTTAAATAGTTCTGTTACATAATAATAATAGTAAACTCCCAAAGGGGCGTTTTTTTTGACGTTTTGTGGGCTACCTTTATTTATTAAATATCATGTTCTTTTCATTTAAAATTCAGTTCAACAGCAGTATCGCAAAATAATTTTAAAATTAGCATATCTTTAGAATTTTCGACACACAATGTAGCACGTTGGTACATAAAAATGTTCTTTTTCTCGTACAGTGTTGCCATTGCTCGCTTTGAAATCGTTGAGTTTGTTAATAAAAAATTCACTGAAGGTTTAGAAAATATGAAATAGATAATAAAGCAAAATCCAAATTGCAAATTTGGGCTTCCAGATGCCCATGTTCTGGTGGAAACGTACGTTATTCAAAATTGGATGGCTCAAGGTAGCGTCATTTTATCACAATGCGAGAAATATATATATATTTATGCAGATTTTTCATTATTCAATTTCTTTAAATATAATACAGAGCTGTAATATTTGATGGCAACAGTTTGAAAAGTGAACCGACATTTATAATGAACCGACGCAAATTGCAAAACGAAATTAATAGCCCTTCTGGGCTAAAGCCCTTTGGGCTAATAAAATAAAAGAGAAAACTGAAATCTTTCAGATTTTACATTACGCCGAAAGGGGCCTTTTTTAACGTTTTGTGTGTTACCTTTATTTATTAAATATCATGTTCTTCGCATTTAAACCATAAAACTCAATTGAACAGCAATATTGCAAAACAATTTTAAAATTAGCATACCTTTATGATTTCCGATACACAGTCTCGCGCGCTGTAGATAAAAATGTTTTTCCGTACAATGTTGCAATTGCTCGCTTTTAAATCTTTGACTTTGTTAATCAAAAACTCTTTCAAGTCTGACAAAATATGAAGTAGATAATAAAACAAATTCCAAATTAGGGCTTCTAGATGGCTATATTCGGTAAAAGATTACCTTATTCAAATTTTGATGGCTCTGGGTACCATTCTTTTATCACAACGCGAGAAACACAATGCATTTATGTAGATTCTTCATTATTTAATTTCTTTAATCTTTAAATATAATGCAAGACTGTAACATTTGGTGGCAACAGTTTGGAAGATGATACGCCGTTTACAGTTATTCAACGCAAAATGTCAAAACTAAATTAATAGCCCTTCTGGGCTAACGCCCTTTGTGCTAATAACAATAACAATTATAAATTGTAATAATAAGATACAGTACTAATGTGTTTTATGTTTAGCTAATAAAAAACATAAATAAACTCTACGAAAAATTTAAGCGGGAAAAAGGAGAAACGAAAGAAACCTGCAAAAGAAGTACTAGCACTAAAATCAATATTTTTATCGCTGAGAAAATTATTTTTCAGGCACGAAGATAGGATAACATTTATCAGTTGATGATAATAGTGATGGTGTTAAAGAGAATGCTGTAAGTTTCCGTGAACTGGAATTCAACTGGTTTTGAAGAAAACTTCATAAGGCTTATGCACAAATCTTTAAAATAAACTGGAAAAATTAAGACGAAATTAGGACTGTTTTAGTAGTCCACCTAACAACGTGTGCAACTATTTGGTGCCCTGAAACCGCTGAAACATTTTATTAACAAGGTTTTACTCTGAAACTTTGTGAGCACAGTTTTCAGTTTATTATTTTTATGCTTTATAATATTTAATTTTTTTTCCAACTCCCTAGTTGACGCATAAAGCGCTTCAAAATGTTACTGATCTTCTTGATATTTTAAAAAGTTACTTATTTTTGTTGATTTATTTATCAAATTATAAAAACCTTCAATTAATACTAATTCATATGAATGTGCATGAAAACAAAACCTGTAATTAAATAAAATCTTTGAGCAAAATTGTGTTTAAATTATAAGTAAATATAATGTTTCTGTGTGATTCTACTTAGCTTTAGGATACAAAATGATCAAGTCCAATTCACAAATTATTAATTGATTAATTTATTAGTTATTGCCTTCAGAATGGAACTCCTGGTTTATAGGACTTAGAACATTTTAAATTTTTTGAGAGCTTTTATGAAAACTCTACAGTTATAATTTAGGGAGGTAAATAATCTCACGAAATAATTTACACCAACACGACTTAAAACAGTTTACATATTTCTTTTGATAAAGAACCAAACATACGTTAAACATCTTCGAAGAGGGAAAAAAGTAAGCTTTACTTACCAGGCAGATTTTCAAAAACAGTGTAGCTTATGCAGAATGTGTTACCACTGTTCTAATTACATTATTAAAACGATGCCATGCTGCATCCTTCAAGAAATAACCTTGTGCTGATTATTACGAAATCTCGAAGGGTTACATTATCGATAATTTCATTATTTAAGATCCAATAACTGATACACGTAACGGGGTATATTAAATGCTGTTCTAGGATTCATTTAGCTAGGCGAGCGTAAGAGAAAATACACTACCCACCCACATAAACGATCACAAATAAGAGCTTTGTTTCTTATCAGCCATGCGATATAATGTTTCGAAGATAATGTCGAAGAGTTGATTTATGAAACTCCCCAGACGACTGGCATGGAAATTAGAACAAGGGAGGACAGATATATGTCTAACGATTTCTTATTACTATACATCTTTAACTAAGATTGATAACGGAAATAAAAGGATGTAACATTAATAGATGGTTATAAATGATAACTTCAAGTTCTGTTAAAATGGAGTACGTTACATTTTGGTTATTTATTAAGTACTGTATAATATTTGTAATCTTAAACGAATACACGTTTAACTTTTGGCCGGATTTATGTTTGTGATTTTTTATGAATACCACTCTATAAAGTTATTACTATAAAAATATTAAGGAATCCAGAAAGTGCAACTTCATAAATGTATTATATAATAATTTTATTAACAAATCAAAATGATTGTTACGAATTTTGTACATAGATAGACAATTTTAGTGAAATTATATATAAAATTATTGTATTTGTTTCTGTATAATGTAACATGAAAATCTAAAGAGGAAGTGCTCTGCCGGAAATGTAAGAATACAGGGCCAAGTCTATATAACATTGAGTAACTGGTTCCCAAAATTGGACAGATATCGCCAAGCTGGCAATGGTTTAAGAGACTAATTTTTGGTGCCGAATTTGGCGAAAAATCACCAAAAGTCGCCAAACTGGGCGCCTATTTGTTCTGGTCCCTATATCACAGTAATATGTATTGGTTGGAGTATTGAGAAATGTCTGTGTGAGCTTCCACTTCAGTGTTGTACTTTGAGATACTGTGAAGGGCTGTACGAGTATTTTTGTGGAACGTTCCAGGACTGTGAAGTGTTTCTCTAGTTCAAATAAATTTCACTAAGCTGTCATCGGTTGTGTACGCATTCAATCTTTACGATCCGGTACGCGCGCAACAATATTGCTTTTTGATTGCACTGACTTAATTAGTCGTTCCAATTGTACGATTCTAGGCATTGGATGCAATGGAAATAAAGTAATGTATAGTTTGTTAATATTAATTACTTTTAATCAGACTATCTGATCGTTACAGTGTCTAGAGAAAATGGTTGTAATATGACTGGATCCGAGCGATTCCTAGAGAAAGTTTGGATGTTTGAAGGCGTTTAGTATCTGTACGGCATGGGGTCATTTAAAATGCTTTCAAACTGTAAATTCTCTCAAGAAATTTAGTGGTAGCGGAAGAGAGAACCTCGGATCCGTCCGTTGCATTACTTACATTATTTTCTATGAAAATTGTAATGCAGCATCCCTTTCTCACGGGTGTAATTTTGTTTCCCCTGTGATACTCACTGGGAAACGTTCCTGGTGAAGCCATGACTAAATGACTGATGGTTATTCACCATTCCTCACGATTTCATTAAGTTGCAAGTTTTCAGCTATTTTTGGCGATAACAGCAAGAACTTTTATTTATACTTAGAAAACAGATGGGATAAAGAAAATTGTTTTAAAGGGTTTTATTTTTCATTAATTTATTGTTTAACAATTAACACGGAGAATAAAAAAATATAGGCCAGCTCGTTTTTCGTGTATATATATATATATATATATATATCCCCATTCTGTTACCTGGCTCTGTGAGCTTAGTTTTTTTACTTTTATATGTTGGTAAATTTTGCATTTTGTTCTTTAATTCTGAATGAAGTCTTTGAATCATGTTGTTCTTATGTTCCGGTTGAGGATCTTATACTTTTATTTAATCTGCATTCGATACTTGTAAAGTTATCAACAATTTAACAGTTGTTTACGTCTCGCTAAGCCTTATGAAACCGCCATTTATTTATATTTGAAAACTCTTCGTTGAATAGTTTCTCCACATTCAGTGTCTTTTTGCCGTATGAGACCGAAAGGAAACTTTTAGTTTTGTGCACCGAAAAATCTGTTTTCTTGCCCGCTATCCGAATTGCTTGTTTTTTCGTAGGAAATCTAATTTGAATTACAAAAATTGCTTTTTTAACTGTTTCAACTGTATTTAGGTGTTTTATGCTTTGCTGTATTTTACAATTTTTAATGAAGATGTTTTGAGTTTTTACGCATTTTTGCTTTGCCGTGAAGTGATGATTGAATTAGTTGAATGAGAAATATATCTCTAGTGAAATTCGAGAATATAAATTTAAATGAAATGCAACGAAAAATGTCTGTTATTTAATAGGCTGTACAAGGAAGTCATGTGGTGCGTACATCAGATTTTTTATTGAAGAATTCGAGAGGATAAGAGGTTCAATAATCGTTCTGCAGCGGTTATCATGTGTACTATATCTTCTTTTTTTCCTCTTTGCTTATGAAGCGAAACATGACGAAAGAACATGAAATGATCAAGAAAAAAAAATATAATCTTATGAAGTATAGGAGAGGCTGGACAGAATAAATAAAAAACAGAAAAATATAATTAATATTAAAGAATTTCTATTCGAGTTAATAGCACGGTTTCAGCTAGGAGGAACAATTTTATCTAAAGCTTTCAGATTACAATAAAGCTACTCGAAGGAGCTTTAACTTAAACAATTGTAAAATTCCATAGCTTTTTGAAAGTATTCTGTGTCAACTGCATATCATATCACGTCAGAAAAGGATTTTTTTATAAATTATAGAAAAAAACTTTAAATATTCATAAAAATTATTTATTAGATAAACAGGAATTAATACTTCATTAAAAAAGTTAAAGAGCTGAATTATTTACTATTTTTAGTTGCCTAATTTTCTTGCTCAGTAACAGAGAAATTGAATTTGAAAGGTAAATTCAATATCTTATGTTTTGGAGAATAAAAACCCACTGTCGCGCGGAAGATGAAATAATTTTATTTCGGATTTTATTTCGAACTATTTATTTTTATTACAGACTGTTTTCAAATCACTGTGTGTATTAATTAAAGTTCATAAAGATAACACTGAATGTATAATAAATAAAAAAACACTTGAAATTCAAATTTTGGGCTTTGAGATTCACATGTTCTAAGGGAATTTAAAATTTTATATCTCTAGTTGCCACTGTCAGTGCTACGAGTACATTTATAGATTTTTCATTTTTTTTAATAATAGCGATGTATGTCTATATGATAGATTTGTAATTATAGGTAAGTAAGCAAATATCTAGATTTTAGATGTCTTAAATGTAATTAATAACACTATTGATAATAAGTAAAACTGAAGCAATAGAGGAAGAAAAAGCCACTGCATAATGTTTAATAGTTGGAATTAGAAAGTATAAATTTTTCACATATGGTGGGAGTTGTAACGTTTATTTCATATGCGAAACCCACTGTTCAGTAAGTTTTGAAATACGCTCATGTCCATAAATTAAGGATAATTCCGAATTAATTAATTTACCAATTAAGGATAATACAGAAATACTGGAACTTGGTAGAAAACAAGTCATTCCTGTTTTGCACTTACAATGTGCTTTGCAACTACATACACAGTTTGGAATCATTGTGAAGGAGATAAAGTAATTGTTAGAAAGAATACTGCTGGAGCTCCAGAATTACATTCGCGGCCGACGGCTGTTTGTATTAAATCCATCACAGATTGTTAAAATAATGCAACAGTAGGTATCAGATTACTCTCCATCCACAGACAGACCAATTTCTTTAAAGTTCTATACGAAAACCATTTTTGTACCAAAGATTTGCCACAGATAGAAGATGACCAATTATTTGTTATATGTGTCACGCTTTCATATGTGTAGTTTAGCCTAAGAATATTGCTAATGGCGTCTGATTAATGAAATTAAACTCCGTTATCGGTGAATAAATTTAATCTCTGGAGTGAATCTTAGTGACTTCGAAATCTTCGTGAAAATCTCTGATCTAGTACCGTGTTAGAAATGGTCCTAGAAAACGACAGCTATAGAGGGGAAGGTTTGAGGGTTTGGACAAACATAGTCATGAACGGCCACACTGCAAATCGCGTTTCTTAATGGATTTGTAGCCGATGTCTGTCATCGAATCGAAATAGTACACAAATATATTCTTTCCTATATCACTGCAATGTGGAAAGACCTTGATATTTGTAAAACGCACTAATCTTACGCGCACGCAATGTTTTTGATTCCGAGATAGGAATAGAACGAAATGCTTCTGGAAAAGCAACTGTATGCTAAATAGTTAACCATGAATCGAATTCAATACGCATTTGTCGTCGTAGGAAGGTATAAGAAGAGTCACAATACCCCACTCCTTAATCTTTTGAGTTTTGTTTGCTGATCTTAAAAGATGAAGATTATTTAAGCCAAATTTGACCGTGAACTGACAAGTTGTAGAGACATTACGTATTTTTTGAAAGCAGGAAGCTGAAGAAGCAAGTTACGCCTTCGCCGGGATCGAACCGTGGACCTCTCGGCTACGCGAACAGCGTGCTGACCACTACACCACGAAGGCATGCGAAGAACTTCCGTTAACATATTAGACACATGCTGCCAGTGTATTGATAATAAACATTTTCCTATCTTTTAGATGCGTAAAACTTTTATTACCATGGTTCTCTAAGTCGTAAGTATATTTTGGATCCTGAGTCATCAATTAACGCTGTTTGAGGTTTGCAGTTTTTTTAACTGTAATTTTAACTGCTCGTGTTCCGAAAAATACACCACGAGCTTTTACAAGTAAGTTATAGCACTAACAAAATAAATAAACAAACGTAAAATATGACTGAAATTGAGGAAACAATTACACAAAAAAATAATAATAAGTTAAAGAAAAAGATAAAAAAGCGTAATAAAATAAAAAGAACTCAGCCTTTAGCCTAATTTTATTTTAAAAAAATTTCTCTAATTTACATTTTTCGAGTTTGCATAACTTTATTTTTTACTTAGGTTTATATTTTGCATTGACATGTTTCTAGCCAAGCTTCACTTGTTATATTTTTCGTACGTTGAAATGTGCGTAAAAGTTGCTGAAAAAAATGATTTAATACAAAGCTATCTTTCAGTGCATTCTTTGCCATTAAAAGGAACAACACGTGACCTCTCAGACAAAATGGGGACAGAGATGAAGTGGAAAACAAATGGATATGACAAAGTAAAGTGCGAGGTATATATATATTAAATAGATGGAGTATTATTGATAAAACTAGGATATGTGGTCTTATTTATTAGTTTCTTTGTTTGATACTGTTATCACAATAAGAATGATGACTGTGTAGAAGAAAATAATATTAGATTTTTAAATTATTATTTGCTACAATTACACAAAATAATGTATTTTGCTTTTTAAAGGGAGTAAAAATATATTTTAGGATTTACTTAAATTGCACTGATTTTAAAAATTTCAATCTGATTTCAGATATAAATTAAACTTCAACAACAATAATGTTTTAAAATAATTATTTGCAGTATTACACAAAACGTTGCATTTTGCTTTTTAAAAACATAAAAATATATTTTTTGAATTACTCAGGTTGCACTAAATTTGTTGTGTAGTTAACACAACAATTCTAAGAGTTGCATTTTCATATCAGATATAAATTAAATTTTAACAATGTTTGGTTTTAATTTATTATTTGTAATAATTACACATAATTGTGGATTTTGCTCTTCAAAAGAAATAAAATATACTAGAAGTAAATATACAGTACTAGTCCTGTGAAAATTTGAAAATATAACCCTGATTTTTGTTGTTTAGCTTCTAAATTAAGTAAAATATATTTTGGGAATTACTGAAGTTGTAGTGATTTTAAGAATTGCATTTTGATTTCAGATATACAATGAACTTTTAAGTTTACTGGTTTAAGAAGCAAATCTTTCAATCTTTCATAGAGTAAGTATGTATGAAATTTCCTTTAAGGTATCGATATATGTGAAACTTACGAACCTAATCATTTGGTCGAAATGGAATTTAAGCGTTTTTTCTTCACAACTGCGTATTTTTTATAATCTGGGGAACTAATGAGACATCACTATTCTATTCTTGAGTCATTCGTTGTATATTTCACGTGCTGTTAGAATAAGAATAAAAATTACTACTCTTATTAATTTTTTAGTCGATAAAATACAACAAATTGTAACAAAATTCATTTTCTCAATGCCACTGATTTTTATGAGGCTTTATTTAAAAATTTTATTCTCTCTGATGACTAAAATATTTTCTGAATAAAAAAAACTTTATTCTGCTTGTTGAGACAAACGGAGATCCTACAGTCACGTTCACTGTACTCAGTAAGAAACCTGTAATTACTATTATGGTAATATTGTTCTTTTTTAAAACCAAGCATTCAAAAGGATAGAAAATAATAACCATGAATTAAAATTACAGAGCTGCGTGTTCGTGTTTTTCTTGAAAAAGGTCATACAAATTACTTTATTAAGTATTTTTACTACTTAAGTGTTTTTTTTTAGTCATGAGGATTTATTGTAAAAAAGTACACATTTTAAAAGAAGAAAACTGATTAATTATTGCATTTAGCGAATAAAAATGTTTAACCTACTGTTTATATTATTTAACAAGATTTCTAATAAGAGACTGGCTATTAACAAGTAATAACTTACTGCTGATTGGATTTTGAGCAGCCAGTACTGGTTTAGAAACTCATTTATACTTGAGGGTAATTTATTAATCTGAACTGTCTGAACCGTAAGTTATTGTACTGAGGAGTGTTCTAGTAGCTATAAAGCTATAATCACTAAAATTAAAAAGGATGGATATAATAGCGATTGCTGCAAGAGCTATTAGTAATTTTCTTCCTATGCAACGTGAATGCTGGACTAAAAAGTAAAGGTTTCCTGAAAACATTCTCGATGAATGCATTACCTTCCTATATACAATCTATATATGCAATAATAAGCTTTGATACACTTAAATAATCCAAGCTAATTTCAAATTTTACTTATCATTCTTGATAATCATAATGATGGGAAGGATATGTTAGTTATCAAAAGAAATTGGCTAGTTTGTTATGGGTTATTTTTTCAAACTGGTTCATTAATTTGTGCTGTTTTTCTGTTAACTGCAATAATAGATGAATTATTAGAAATTTAGAGTTCAGATTAAATTTAATCTTGCTGGCATGTTAGGAGTTTTATGCCTTGCTTGATTTTCTTGAGCTTTCTTCAATCAATTCTTAATTGCACCAGCTTCTTGAACAGGGCCTCCTTAAGAAATTTAGTAAATGCTGCAATAACACTCAAAAGGAGAAGCTTAAGTAGATCTTAAGCTTAAGTCCGCCATATTATTAGTGACTGTAACGCAACATACAAACTAAAATCTCATGTGCTAGCCAAATGTATCGAGTAGTGGATTCGCGCATTAGCGGCCCAGCTCAGCAAGGTGTGTGCCCGTGGTGCAGATATTAAGAAACGACAAAGTAGTCATTCAATGAATATTGAATGCTGCAGTTCAAGAGAACCAGAGTGGTGCATAATAGGCATTAATGAAATTAAACGTTTCTTCTTGCGGATTACTGCACTGAAACCATTTAACTCTATTAGACGGCATTTACAATTGCATGCAATAGTATTTTGTCCGATAAATATCAGCGCATACATACGTCTTACTACCAGAACCGTAATGTTTCACTGCAGGGAGTACATTTTCAAATGTGAGGATAAAACAAACTCTACCCGATAAGCGAAAAGAGCTCCATCAAGGCAGCAAAACTGGCTCATAACTCCGTCCAGCTTGTAGTAAGTCTAGGTAAAGTAGAAAAATTAGATAAATCCTGAAAACTAACTATTGTGAAGAAGAAAGGATAAAAGTGAATTTTAAATATTGATTTATTTAGTAAGTAAACAAGTAAGATTTATTTAGTAAGATTTATTAGTAAGATTTATTTATTAAGAGTAACAAAGAATGGGTCGTGTGCAATCAGACACGAGCCACAAGGTATAAGTGGTAAAAGTAAATGTACTTTGCATCAGAAATACGTTTTTTGAAGAGGATAATACCCTTTAAACTAGTATACAAGAAAATGAAAACAAATATAAAATAAAGAGCTTAAAAACTGGAAAAGTGCCATAAAGTAAAAACCAGAAACAGGTATAATAATGCTTGGTAATGAGAATATTAAAAGCACTGCAAAAGTTTTATAAAATAGTCATAGCTTCTCTGAAAAGTTTTAAAATTACGACGCAGTTTAAAAATCATATAATTTTACGAGAGTTTTCTAAAGATTTTATGAGTCTTCGTTTAAATAATTTATTACAAATGTATATTTTTAATATTCAGTATAGGTGGAAATGTGCAACAAATGACAACGAGATGTCTTGCTGCTGTGATGCTTTCCATGATTTGTATTATTTCCAGATTCATTTATTAAGTTTTCAATTAAATGTTATTTCAGTAGTCCTTTACTGATCCAATGCATCCAAAATAAATAAATAAATAAAGCAAAAAGATATCATGAATTGAATTTTTCTATTTATACTTATATATAATAATGTTTGTGAAAACTGCAGCATCACGGAGAAGTTATGCAAACTGAACCAAACATACAGGAAATGTAAAGTGAAGTAAGATATGCCAATGATTAGAATTACGAACCGATAGCGCTGCATGGAATGAAAATCGCCATCTTCTTCCGTATGTATAAAGGACTGTAAAATTGCGTTGAAATCTTTTGATCTTCGTCTGTCTGCGATGAACGTTTAATTAGCGGCCGATATGCCTCCTTCAACAGCGGAGGATGCCATACCAACAATTAACGGAATTCGAACGAGGCTGCATCGTCAGTATGCGAGAGGGTGAACTTTCGTATCGAGAAATCGCAGCCCGCATACAGCGTAATGCCACGAAAATGAAGCGTATTTGGAGGCGTAAGAAAGGACAGAGGAGACAAACAAGGCGAAATTCCGGCAGTGGGGCATGCAGAAGCACAACGGCATAGGAGAACTGATACCGCATCCAAATCGCAGTGACGATTCGTACAGCGTCCTCTGTTGTGTTGGCACAACGTTGGAGCACGGCTACAGGGGTTATGTTGTTTAGCTTCACGGTTCATCGCCGTCTGCTGCAGCAGACGTGCCAAGGGCTCCTCTATGCAGGATTCTTCTGTCGCTGAATCGGCAACTATATAAACTCATTTATATTTATAGTGAGGAAACGGAAAAGAGAAGTTATAGTAAAGGCTGAAATTAAAAATTACTGTTTAATTGAAATAATAATGCTTAAAATATTAATTTAAAATCTTAAAAATATTAATGGTATTACCCTCAACGAAGCTTAAGCAAAAATAATGCAGAATAACATAAAGCATAATACTAAATAAATAGAAGTAAGCTATTCTTTTCCAGTTGTGAACGCCTATGCTACTTTTAGGATTTGAAACCAAAACTTTTTGAGCAGCGAAAATGTTGATCTTGCCGGGTGAATTACACCAGTACAAGAACTAATGAGTTCATTGCAATTATCCTTCACTTAATTTCAGCCTTTACTATAACTTCTCTTTTCCACTCCCTCACTATACAAATTTTATTATTATTTCCTTCTGGGAGAAATATTGTTACTTCCCTTCACATATGAAGATCATCTGTTGATCTGCTGGGCATTCAGTGACGAAATTCAGTTTGCATTTTTCGTGTCTTGAAAGCGCGACATAGGCTATATATCAGATTTATATATAGCGTTATTCTAACAGTGGCATTTTGACATAACACAGGTATTATTTGAGAAATTAAAAAAATTATCTTGGCACATTGTTTTCAGTTTGCGCCAAGAAAAATTTACTTGGCGAACTTCTTAATTTATACCAACCTATTTTCGTTTCTTTTTTTTTCATTGCAGACGAACAGAAAAAAAGTCATTGTTAATACTTTCAAATGATTTTAATAAAGTGAGTAAATCCCATTTGGCGTTGTTATCGCTTATAACAATTATGCCAAGTTTCGAAACTCGCCAATACATAAACTCAAGTACATCTTAGAAAATTTTGGATAAAAATCTATAATTTTTTTGCAGGTGCGCCTATAAATACGTACATCTGCTTTAAGATGATGTTAAAAATTTTATAGGTTATAATTCAAAATGTTTTTCTAAAAATTTATAAAAATTATTTAAAAATACAAATTTTAGAAATAAATCATGAAAATGGGCGAATTTTATTTGAAATGAGCCTAAATTTCGAAATGTAAAAGAAAGAATAAAATAAGTTTAATAAAAAAAGAGATATTAATAAATATATACTAAACTTTTGTGTCAAAATATCTATATTAGAACAATACTATGTATAAATATAATACTTATCCTGAAAATTGCAAGTTGAATTTCGCCAGTGGAACGGAAGATACAAAACTGTCCTTTTCTTTAAATCGTTTTCAGTTACTAAATTCTCTGCACATGTGCTGCTCATGATTGTATCAGCGAGCATAAAACAAAGTAAGAAATCAAAATGCTAATGTATAGGAAAATATAACTGAAATATATGCACATTCAAATTAAAAAATGAATCTCTCTACATATTAATTTACAATGCATATTTTAAGAACTAATTTATCAAACCTGGGCAGAAATCAACTTCAGTTCGAGTTACGCTTACAGAAAAAAACGTATCGATAAAAATATCGAGTGAATGACTGAAACTTTCCAGTATGCTAAATAAGCTAAGTTATTAAGTCTCTGACAATGTTTCAGCAAACGACAGATTAGATTCTGCAAACTCAATAAAATAGTCTGTTCAGAATTTCATTCTTCTTTGCAAAATCCTGCCACTATAGTTTACAAATTTTCATCTCCCTGTCTTGCAAACTTTCAGATTAATTATAAATATCTGTGAACGTCACCTGCTTTAAGAAATAGTAGACAGAGAGAAAAAATTTCTTCCACGTCTTTTGGTGACTGTTGATGCCCTTCGTCTGTAACAATACATTTCCTAAAGCCAGCACAGGCAACCTCTTTTGGTTACGGGTCAAAATAAATAAATAAAAGAATATCGCGTATTATGAAGACATTTCGAGTCAGTGGTATTTTCATAGTAAAACCCTCTTATTTGGTGAATAAGATGATAAGTGTGGGTGAAAAAATATTAAGAATACACTTTAAAAATTAAAATTATAATTCTATAGATTGTAAAAACAAATATAACTGAAACTTAATACAAACAAATATAACTGAAAACAAATATAAACAAATATAACTGAAACTGCTTAGAAATGATTTCTACGTTCCAGTTCTGGTCGTTGAATCAATGATGCGTTTGAATTTAGCCACACATTTTCATTATTACATTACATTTAGTTAATCTATATTTTTGGTAGTAACCAAATTTTACAACATAGTGTATATTTTTAACTGAACTTTATCATTACAGAAATCTTTTTAGAATAATTAAATTATGGTTACGTTGAAGTAGCTATGAATTTAGAATTATTGAAAGATTTAGAAGAAAGGCTTTTAAAGATCTTTAACAGTATCCCAGCATCAGGAGCATCAGGAGCCCAGCATCAGGAGAGAGATTGATATGTTCCATATCAATCTCTCTCCTGATGCTGGACTTGTGAGGACAGTTTAGTCAAGTTCAGGTTACAGTTACTCGTCTTAAGAAAAATACCAGCATCTGAAATTTTGGAATTTAAGCTGCTTCTGTTCTTAATTAAAATAAATTTCATGTATGAATATATTTGCTCGCAATTATAAAGTGAACCGAATGCGAACAATACGCCAAAGCCAATTTTTTTCGCTACTGCAGATGAACTCCAATTATTCGAATCAATTGAGACCGAACCCCATGATAATTGGAATTTTTGGGAAGAAAGGGTCTACGTACATTTAATTAATTACTGTAAATACTGCATATTGAAAATAAAAGAAAAAAACTACTTTTAAAGAAAAACAGGTTTTAATTAATTTAAATGAAAAAAAAGTAACACTTTTACGTACATGTACTATACATCATTTACAAGTGCTGAAAGCCATTGCTTGCTGAACATCTCGACCAAAGTAAGCTGCTTGAGTGTCTTCATTCATTTTCGGGCAGCCAGTCGCGCATACGCTTACAATGAGGTCGCATGTGGTCACACTGGGGCTGACGCTCCACCCACTTAAACACAGTTTCAAGGCCGGCAAACGTTTCACTAGCTGATGTCTGCTTCAACTTCGACATTAAGGTCATCTTTTTCCTCGACACTTTCTTCTCTTACACTTTCTATAAGTTCATTATTATTTAGAATTTGAACTCTGAGTCTGACGAATCACACACCATCCATTCTACTGTATCCTCAGCGCTAACTTCTGAACATCCAGGGATTTTCAAAAAAATATTTTTTAATTCCTCAAGAGACACGTCATCTTCAACTTCTCCTGCCTCTTCCCTTTCCTTTTCTTGAGCTTCTTTTTCTTTTTTCTCCTTTTCCTTCCCTTCTTCGCTTGACATGCCTTTCAAATTGTTCCACGCACGTTTTAACATGACTGTTTTAATCAAGCTCCAAGCTTCCGACACCATGTAAGCGAAATCTTTCAACTTTACTTTTTTTGTGGTTAGCGAACACACCTTCTTCGTCTTCGGTCTCTTCCAATGTTTCCTTAAAAGTTGCCTTCTGTAATGGAGTTTCATGGTTTCGATAATAAACTTGTTCGTTAGTTGCAACAAGCTTGTCACGTTTAAAAAGATTGTAGACAGAATCATTATTTTGTGAATCTCAGTACGTATTCGTCTTAATTTTTTCTTAAATTCTGAAAGCGATTCGGGTAGTCGGATGATTGGAGTTGTACTGTATTTTCTTGAACTAGTGAACAAGTGTTATAACTGAGAATGAACTGCAAGAATTGCGATAACCGAATTATTGTTGCCAGATGTCAAGCAATTATGAATCGGCTTTACCAAACCTATCGACTTTTCCCTAAAATAATATTGCATTTTTTATTTTTTAAAAGTATAAATGCACGTTCGTAAAAATGCACAATCAAAAACCATTTTTTGTTACGAATTACTTCCGTTTTGTTTTTTATGTATTCTTTAAACGTCCGTTCCATACTTATGTTTTTAATTTATTTTTATATATTATACTTTATTTTCGGAACTCAAGTGGATCACTTAAAATCATGAAATGGGTCACTCGTGCCCATTGATTCATATTTCTTAATCTTCTTTCTTAAACATTTCACTGAGAGAAACTCTAGATCAGCCATTCTTAGATATTTATCAGAATGGCATGTATATTTAATCATGGCAAAACACTCCAGGGATATCTATCTAAGCGAAGTCAAGCCTCCGTGGAGGACTAAGGAAAACGCGTTCGTATACACATTACACAGGCGGTAAACCATGAAAATGTCCGTGCAGCTAGCCTTATTCCCTGGGATTCAAATATAGGTCCGAACTACCAATGTTCAACGACTTTACTGTTCAATTGCTGGTCTTTCTTATTTTTCAGAAGTAATACATTTTTAGATATTTTAAACTTTGCTGTTCGAGAGATAAAATTGATAATTTAAAAATGATGTTCATAAATTAATATACTTATGAAAATATTTCCTCAAATCTTGCATTGATGAAAGTAAAATTGTAGTTATAATGATAAAATTTCTATATGACAGTGGTTTATGAAATGAACGAAAAGAAGGGTTCTTTTGGCGAAGATTAGGAGGAAATAATTTGTACAACTGAGGCTAAAAATTTGTTTTCATCGACATCAAAATCAAATACAAATATTCATGAATCAGTAGTTATTGATTAGTAACCAGATTTTAAATACCGTGTTTTATATTTATTTATTTTATTTTCTATTATAATTATTTCAGAATATAATTCAGAAGCACTTGATTTATGGTAAAAATGTAAACGTATATAGAGTAAAAAGTTATTTTGTGTAAGTAAAAGGCATATCACTGAAATTAATAGTTTAAGTTTTTTAAATATGTAATATTATATGATTCGTTTGTTTTGAAATGGGCTTTTTAATGTGAGATAATTAACACTTAAGCCCTCTCTTAAGAAATAACATACGCCGAGTATTTTTTCCCTCCTGGTTTTCAAGAGGTAACGATACGCGAGTAATTACGGTATTTCATTTTTCAAAATACTTTTTCACAGAGCTAGATAAATATTAATACAAGTGCAGACTGGTATGATTATAATTAAACATATTTATCATTTGCGGGTGGACTGAATTTATTATGTGCAACTGAATAAAAAAAATAGCAGGCTAAATTTTAGCAGTGCAGATGAAAATGCACAGCAGAGATGGCCAACTATGCATTTCGGAGATATTTTTAGTTTTACCACAGCCCACGGCGAGTTTCCGAAATTGTTATTATTATCGACGACATTAGATTTTGGATCTGTCAGACGTGCTGTCTCTTAGGATTATCTTCAGGACTTGTGCAAAATATTCTCACTGAAAATAAAATCTGCTTGGTTTGGTTGAGCACCAAGCAGATTATCGTAATCTATTTAACTATTACGTAAGATTTATCGTAATCTGTGTTGCATTTCAAGTTTTAATATTTGAGGTCATAAATGCCTTATTGAAAGTATATTCAGAAGTGCATTGTGGATTTAGATATAGTATATAACCTTACATCTTTTTGTGATGTTTCTGCACTTGAAAAAAAATTTCCGAAAATAATTGGAAACACATTTTTCTTCTGCGTTTGAAATAGCACGTGTTTAGTATTCCAACACATATTCTTAAACATTGTTTAACGAAACCCTTGTACATTCTCTGTCACCAATATCTATCTTAAAACTGGTTTCAAATATACAGATCTATAAAATAGACAAAGAAAACATTTGTCCTATGTCTTGCCATCTATCATCCACACGAAGAAAACCTCTTATACAGTACCGATCACGCAGACGAAGGAATGGACATATCGAACGAATGTGATATCAGATTACAGAAAAAAGTAATGTAAAGCTCTTTAATTCCCAGCGTTTACTGTTTGAGGCAATTATTTAAAAATAAGGCTACTTTTCTCCTTGCCGTTGATAGCAACATGACATGGTAAGCTTGAAATCCAAGTTCAGGAGTAAACCGCTTGTTGTGATAACGGTTCTTCTTTTCTGTTTTTTCTCGTAAGAAATATATGAAGCTTTAGTATGTGCTATATCAAATTGCATTCGGCAATTTTTGTTTGAGCATTTCGATATTTTTCTCAAGCTTATCTTTGTACCAGTCTAATGATGCTACACGAAAGGCCCTTTGGATCTTGGTTTCCTGTTTTTTATCTGTAATGGACTGAAAGCAGTTGCATGAAACGGTTCTTCATGTTAATCCGATAAATCAGGCTGCTTAGAAATGATTTCTACGTTCCAGTTCTGGTCGTTGAATCAATGATGCGTTTGAATATTCTCGACATTTAGCCACACATTTTCGTTATTTCATTACCTTTAGTTAATCTATATTTTTTGTAGTAACCAAATTTTACTACACAATGTATATTTTTAACTGAACTTTATCATTACAGAAATCTTTTTAGTATAATTAAATTATGGTTACCTTCAAGTAGCTGTGAATTTAGTATTATTGAAAGATTTAGAAGAAAGGCTTAATGCATATTCGCATAAAGATTTAGAGGCGTAAGAAATGTTAACGACACTTTAAAAATAAACGGAAACAAAACGAGATACAATTTCAGCAAAATGATATCAGATTAACAAACGTGAAAAAAAGAAATTTCATAATTAACAAAGCAATTTTTATAGATGTAACCTCATGCAGTTATTTATCTTCCTTTTTCGAAACAATTTTAGGCTGTATTTTTCATGAAACATTATGAGTAAAATTTTATAAAAACGATTGATTTATTAATGACCTTTGCTAATTAACTATATAAATTTAATATTCTCTTACGGGATATAAGTTGCATTAATTTTCTAGTCATTTTCAATTTTTAAATGCTTAAGTTTCCTTATTACGTTTTTAGCAAAACTTTATAAGTTCATTCAAAAATATGAAATATAAAATTAAAAATATCCCTCTTTCCATCTTGCCCTCCCAAATCATTATGCAAAAATTTACAGCTTTTAAAACCTGAAAAACGCATGCTTGCGATGTTATCGTCATGCAATGATTTGTAGATACTTTATTTTTTACACGATATTTTTAAACTGCGTAGTTTTTGAACCGCTTTTTTTTCGACGACGGTATTTTGTACCACGATGTTTTAGAACCGGGATGTTTTCCTTTTGCTTTCTTTTCTCCCAAGATGTTTTGTACCACCACATTTTCGCCTTGCGTTTTCTGCGCGACGTTTTCATCCGCGATGTTTTCGGCGGACACTGAAATTACTACTGAGTGTAAAGTTACAAAGAAATGCTTTCCGAAGCTGAGTTTCAAAAACTTTATTGAACGTTGCACAAATCTGACCACAGAAGCTCTGTCATTTAACGCAAAATAGCTTGAATTCCATACTTCAATTATGTACCGCATTGGCCAAAATATACGATTGTCTGTTATTCAAAAATGAAATTTTGAAAAAGATACATCTGGTTTTGAACTAAAAGAAAACATCTAAAACTATGTATACGTTATTTACAAAATTTCAGTTATTTTTCTTCTAGAGTGCCTTCCATATGTGAAGCTCATACATGAGAAGCATTGATCAGAATCTTAGGTATAGAAACTCTTTTTTGTTTCGTAAAACAATTAAGAAAGGCAAAATCATTTTACAGTGAGGCCGAGGTTTTGTATATTCGGACCAATACGGTAAATCGGACAAGGTCTTCATAAAGCAGAATCACATATAATAAATTCACTGTAAGAAATATACACACTGAGAAATTTTTTTTATGAAAAATCAGAGACAAAAACTTAAATAAATTAGTGCGTTGCAACTTATTATATATATATATATATATATGTACCGAAGAGTGAAAACAGCTGATGATTCTTCTGAAAATTGCAGAAATATTTAAAATTGTTACGAAAAAGTATTCTATACAGCATAAAGCAATTGTGGTATGCGCTGCCTAGTTTAAAGCTATTCTTTTATGCAAGATGTTCATTCTTTAATTAAACTCCTTTTAATAAATGTGAAGTTAAGTTTGTATTTTTTTACAATGCTAAAAAGGATTAGAATGAAAAACATCTTTAATATCCATAAAAATGTCTCGTAACTTTTAGGTAACAGATAATGGGAAATGGGAATAAACTTTAATAACATTTGTAACAAAAATTTAAAATTTAATTAATTAAAAATTAATTAAAAATTTAGTTTTCTTAAAAAGCCTATCTCGCCATCTAAAATAATTACTCAGCTTGATAAGAAAACTGAGATCAACAGTAGAAATACTTAATAAAAATTAATTTACGATTTTATATTATGTTTGATTAGCAATGAAATATTTGTTGTACTGAAATAATCAAAACGGATATAATTACACTCAAGTTGTATTAAAATACCACAAAGTAAATAAAAATAAACGAATGAGACAAAATGCTTTTCAGAAAGGAAGTTCTTGGGGATTTTATTTTAAGTTATTCAAAAGTGCATCACGTATTTTTATGTAATTAAAAAAAAAACATTTTATTCACTGACATACAGCAAATTGTATTCAGTTAAAAGTGCAAGAATAAAAATAATTTTTAAATCTAGAATTTCAGTTAACATTTTGATTTTAATGCATAATTCTCAGAATAAACCCAAACATAAAAAGGAAGAAAACAACTTTCCATGTCGTGCAATGTTTTGCACTTTAAATGCAAAAAAATCTTAAGGCTGTAGTGAAATTTCAGATGACTTTTGTTCCAAAAAATTCGAATAGGAGACGTTTGATTTTATTGCGAATACTAACGAACTGAACTTCTTTTAAATCACAGTCCTTCAAAATCGCAAAATATTTAAATAAAAGCATAAAAAAATAATTGAAGGAAGTTATAAGAAATTTATTTCTTCTTTTTACTTTTTTATCATGCTTAAATTGTAAATTCTGTTGTTTATTTTTTATCAATCTTTAAATGACATTATAGCACATGCCATGGAAACAATATTTCGAAGTAGACAAAATAAAGTGAAGCAATTTTCTAAACTATTGAACAACGTATAAATTGTAGATGTGCCTGTATAATTAAAGGCACTAAGATATTTTCCAAGTTCACTTTAAATAATAATTGGTCAGTGAGCGCAATATCGGAAAATATTTGATTCTTAATTTTAAAGTTTCCTTGGAAGTACAAGAAAATACTGCGGCACTTCTAAACTTAGGATCTGATGCATCATTTATATTTTCATTTTCAGATTCCAAAGGCGAATTTTTTTTTAAATTCAGAATTACCTATAAATAAAAGATATGCTTTGTTGACTAGTGCTATCAAGCATATAAACAGAAGGAATATGTGCATTGCAAGAGAACAACATTTATATTAATTTTTATTTCAAAGTTCATTCTTTTTCTATAGTTTTAACACACAAAATAAGCACTCTCTTTTTTAAATATACCCTGCGTGCATTTCTGAAGCTCAACCGATTGAAGTACCATTTTTGAAATGCTGTTATGTTCATAGTTCTGATACTAGAAAAATGCAGACCTTTTCTAAAATGCATAGAAGATTTGCTCAGAAATAATCTCAGGCATACAATACCAAAACATTAGCAAACGATATATCAGTTCTATTTGCAGAAATTCAACACTAGAATTAGCATAGAAAATGCAAGATGTGCATGAAATATAATTTTAAGAAAAAAGATCGAAATAAACAAGTTTCTGGCACTGCAAAGTCTTGTTTTTTAGAAGAAATGTAATGTACCAGGATATTTCCTTCATACAGTGCATATGCCATAGACAGTAAATCCCAGATGCAATTAACTCGCTGTATGTTTGTTATTCCGCATTAGTAGTTACTTACAACGTTGGAAATACTTGTATCCATTTATAAAGACTTAAATATACAATTGAGAAGTCCTTGAACTGCCGCTGGTATTCAATTAGATTATGTGATACTTTTATGCAAAACTCACACGCAGGCTGTTCCCAAAGTTTGAGTTGGCTCGGTAGGTGGTATGGCAGCCCATTTACCTTTACTCCACCGTGTTAAGAACAAGAATGCAAAAGTGTCTCTAAATTGACGACTCATTGAACAATAAATGATAAAGTTGACTGCACTATTCACTAGAGCTAAAATGTCCATTGTCTCTCCAAAATTCAAGTATACATTATTGAAAAATTCATCACCCAAAGCACCACTCAAAAGGGCGAGCATCCCAGATGGGAATTCTGTGAGAAGAAATAGCAAAAGCACAGCCAAGAGCATTTTTGTGGTCCTGTCATGACTTTTGTCACATTCAGACCTTACCTTCAGTCTCTGTCTCCTGTCGTTTGCTTCGTAAAGAACTCTGATGAGTCCAAGACTCAGTCCCGTAAGAGCGACGCATGGCACCAGCTTTGTAATCACACTAAACATCCAAAAATTGATTTTAGCTAGAAGTCCATTATGGCGTCTTGCTATCTCACTAAAATCTACTCTATATAGAGTATTGTCATTGTTGTCCGAATAAGATGCCACAGTAAAAGTCAAGTATACGGGAATGCAGAAGACTGTACATGCAGTATAGGTAGACGCAATCGCCACACGTGCCCTCACGAGACCTCTCCATCTCATAGTGGGCGCTGGATAACATACTGCCATGAATCTCCATATAGCTACAGTAACTGTCAACCATATAGATATAGTGTGATTTACCACAGTAAAATGTGCGTGAAAGAGAGTGAATACGGCCCAAGCAAACGAAAATTTATCCTTTTCTTCCAAACTCGTTCTTAAATAGTTGTGGAAGCTGAAAGGGACGTAGGAGAACATCACCATCATATCAGCTACAGCCAGTCCAGTGAGAATAGCATTGGTTGGCGAGATCATGTTCTTCCTTGTCAGGACAATTATATTCATTACATTCGCCGTTATGCCGAACAGGCAGACAGTTAAACTTATGTAGCCGTGTATGGAAGAATAAAATTTTCTATAGATTTCTAGTTGGTCCCCATAATATGGCCGAAATTGGAGTTGCGGAATCTCTGTTGCCAAGGAAGTGTTTTCTAATGAATAAGGGTCTGTGTCATTGGAGAGAAATATCCCTTGAGCCCAAGGAGTAAGGAACTCCTCAGAACTCTCTGGAGACTCCAAACTAAGATTCATGGCTTCTTTGCAGGAAAAATCAATTTCCTTCGGAATCTTTCAAAGAGGATTCATTACTGGCCCAGCATCTGAAATGAGACAGAGAAAAGTAGGTCAGACAGATTTTGCAAAATTCTTTCATCAGTTTTTATTGCTAGATTGGCAATAAGTTTTATCAAATATTTAATAAGAAAAATTTCAACAGCGGTAAATATAGAGGATTTACTGGATTTTAACACTTCTCGGATTTATTTTAGAAAATATATACCTATATTATTTCACTGAATCATTCAATACTCTCAATTAAGATACATCTTCTAAAACCTTTTTCATATTTTACAAGTAAATGTGTGAAACTTATTTATTAAATTATTTGCATTATTATTTAAAAAATCAATTTACCTAGGAAATAAATATAACAAAATTGTAAAAATAATGAAAGTAATCTAATATTTAAAAATATCAAAACCAGAAATCTATAAAATTCATGAAATTTCTATGAATAAGTAATTAGTTTAAATGCATTATTAAAAGTTACACGCAAAAATAAGTCTGTCAGCTTGGAATCTATACTCATCCCTTCAATTATCTTCAAACGTGTCAGAAATTTCTACCGTTTAGTTGCTTTCAAAATTGTATGAACTCAGTCCGCGATTGTCCAAAATGAACAAACTGCTCAATATTGATATATTTTTGGCATTATACAGCCTTTAATAGTCCATAATAATTTCCATTTTGGTGTGAAAAAGGCAACTAGCAGCATATATTAAGCAGATGACCTTCAGTTTTTAAAAGCGTTGCATGCAATCATTATTTCTGATCAAGATATTTCTCCACTGCTAAAGCAAAATGTTGCTAAAGGGAGGAAAACTCTATTTTTTACACAGTAAACCAATTTAAACACAGCTATTAAATAACTTCATAGGATTGCGATTAAACTTCTATTTCGGTTCAAAATACGTCATTAATTTGTAGAAAATATGTGTTCATTCTCCATTGGAATAAAAAGGGAAACTTAGTTCTTGTAGGTATTACGAAAACTTGCTCCTCCCTAAAATGGAAACTGTTGCATACATAAAAAACAACCACTCAGATTTTTCAGTTTGTTTTATACCAATACAGGCAAATCTATTGTTCTGAAAAATTTTTCTGTTTATGCCAGTGAATTTATATTTTGCAAATACATTTTTATACAAATTTGAATCGAAAGATTTCAAGTTTGAATTGATTTCTGTTTCATCGCAATAGATAAAACCATGTTCTGAATCCCGGGGGAATCATTAAATCTTTGAGTTTCAGCGAGCAGTTAGACAGTCATGTCCTGCAGCATTTGTTCACAGCAAGCGTAAAAACCAAGTAATTTTTGATACGGTGAATGTGAAAGAGTTTTTGGGGAAATTAGCTATTCTGTGTTCTACTCATTTTAATGTAAGATAGTTTTATGACTGCATCTTGTATTAAACTGAATGGAGCCTGAATGAAACACTTTAAGTGTTACAGCATGCATTGGGGTAATTAAAAACGTAATTATCATTCAGCATTTGACTGGTGGAGCTACTTCAAAGATGATTACTGTACGAATGATCAAAGGACGTTCTGCAGGTGATCCACAAAAATTACATTGCCATTCTACAACCACGCAGTGCACACATCCTTAAAACTCATTTGCATGAAGCCATGGTACAGAAAAACATGACGTGTTCAAGAAATAATGGTTCTTGCTCCTGGATAATGTCCGAATCTAGGCACTGGGAATATTGACTGGAATCTATGGGTGAGCACTTAAATGCCTATGCATAGTGTAATATGATTGCAGGGCTTTCTCAACACTAAAAACCTTCTCCGACAAAACATAGTCATATTCTTTCTTGATGAGGACGTGAAAAGTGCTAGTGCGAAAGTGTTGAAAATGATGTTACAAAATAGTCTATTCATGAAGTTGAATATTTCATAAAAATGTTTCAAAATTAAATCAGTGTAACGTAATCCATTTTAAAAGAGAAAACAAATATAAAATTCTTAGGGTCATCGGAATCTGACCTTAAAAATCATTGAATCAGCCCTCCATTTATTAACATAATACTGCATTTTAGTGTCGCACCATTCTCTTTTTCATGACAGTTATTGTATTTTGTGTTGAGATGGTATTAATATAATTCCTCGACAATGGAAAATGTTGGTTCAGTTATAATCTCTGCAGCTATTTTAAAAAATAGAATGCACTACACTTTAATTATTAAAGTGTTCGCAGACATATGAAAGTAGAACTAATTAGGCTCAGGTTATGACTAAATATCAAATTTTGGAAAATTTGGTGCGAAATTTACAGAGAAATTCAAAAATTTATCTTGGAGCATTTTTTTCAGTTTGCGCCAAGAATAATTTACTTGACGAACTTCTTTATTTATACCAACCTACTTTCCCTTCCTTTTTTTCACTGCAGACGAACAGAAAAAAATTCATCGTTCATACTTTCAAATAATTTTAACATTGTGTGTAAACCACATTTAGAGTTATTATCGCTTGTAACAAATATGACGAATTTCAAAGCGCGCCAATATGTAAATTCATGTATATCTTAAAAAAGTTTGAATAAAAAACTCCAATTTTTTGCAGGTGTGCATATAAGTACATCTGCTTTAATTTGATGTTAAAAATTTTATAGGTCATAATAAAAAATGTTTTCGAGAAATTTATAAAAAATATTTAAAAATAAATCATAAAAATGGGGAATTATATTTGGATTAAGAGTAAATTTCGAATTCTGGAAGAAGGAATCAAGTAAGCTTACTAAAAAAGAGATATTAATAAATACATGTCAAATTTAATTGAGGAGCTAAAATTTTAAGAGTTAATTTTTTGAAAACTACTCGTGCGATTTTTACAAAACTTGGCTTTTCGGCATAATCTGAGTCATAGAATGCAAATATGGAAAAAACATGGCATGTCATTTCAGAAAAAGTCCGATTGTGTGTCAAAATACCTATATTAGAACAATGCTATATATAAATCCAATGCATTTCCTTAGTCGCGATTTCGAGCCATGGAAAACGCAAGTTGAATATCGTCAATCGGCTCTGTAGACCGGAAGATAAAGGACTGTACCATTTTATTTTTACTTATTTATCTTTGTTTTATTTTTATTTATTTAATTATTTATTTTTTTGCAGTGTGCAGTGTGCATTCCTCTTACAGTACAATTTTTATTAAGGAACATGCAACTTTGTGAATTAAACGTCCGCTCCAAAATTCACTGTTGGTCTTATCTTAGTATTAATCAATTATATTACTAATGCATGAAAATGCAAAAGTACTAAGCACGTATATGCTATTTCAGTTCGAAATGAGCATTTAAATTCTTACAGCCGCACTGTTGCTTGACTAGTACATAGCTAAACAGTATTTTAATAATCAGATAGTTACATCGGAAATTAGCTTAAACGACGCCGCTTTGCATCGACGAGGGCTCTATTTTTACATTTGATAGAGAAAAATAGATTTATATGACTACTTATAGTTGCTGAAATTTTAAAATGTTAAACTAAAAAGAGTTTTAGAAGCAACATTTAAGTAATCATCCAGTTTTATTTTAGGAAACAAGTAAGCTGTAATGGACGTATTAATGTTTAAATCAAAATTAAAATAATTAAATAATTTTTCATACTGTATAAGTAAACAGTAGCAATCAAAAAGGGATTCTAAATAAGTGGTAAATATATAAATATTTTATTTTGATTTGGCAGAAATAAAGGTAAATACAATGCATGAAATTGAGAAAAATACAGTTTATCTAGCAAATATTTTTTTTTATTCTTGTTAGAAGCTCAAACGCATTTTCTGTTGGTTATATCTAATTAGCAAAACTTAAGACTTGTTTTATCCTTAGGAAAACATCTTGAAGGGCATTATTGCTTCTTAATTTCACAGAAGAAAATAATACCTTAAGCTAGCTTTGTGGGCAAACAAAATAGCTCACAATAAAATAGCCCATAACAAAATAACCCAGATAAACTATAAATATCTTATTTCTAGTTTCAGTTCCACAAACGTTTTATACGAACAACGACTTTTTATGTCATTCCTCAGAAGTCTCAACCAGTATTTAAAAAAAAAATAAAAATACACACTCACAAAAAATATATATGCTCCCAGAAGAAATCGGGCTACAATCACGAAACGACAGGAATGTAGTCTGGTAAGAGATATAAATGATTTAAATTTCGACCCCAATGAGACAAGGGTAAATCCTAAAAGTGAATTTTCAAGATTGTTCTTAAATTTACACAAATTATGAATGTAAAATTTCAATATTAAGTGACTCAAGTATCTGCAATTAAATTTCTACAGAATTTTGCCTTGACGATTAATTTAATTTCACTTTCAGAAAGAAGTTTTTCCATTAACTAGTACGCGTCACATGACCAAGGAAACTCAAGTTTCAACTTTTTGCATATCCGAAAGACTGTGTAAATAGTACATATGGGAATTAGAGGGAATTTCAAGATTTTAAGACCGTAGTGCTCAATTCACTGTCTGATAATGACTTTGTGAATTTACGAGCTTCGCTTTGAACTCTTGACTTTGCCAAAGTAACAGCGCCGCCTGTGGGTGTAAGGTGCAATTCAAAAAATTACCGTGATTGGCCTTAGGGCAATAAACTAAATCACTAGCAAAAATTCATAGTCATTGAAGCTAGTAGCAAAATGATGAACCATGATCCGTGACGCGCATATGAGATGCATAGTTGGGAGAGATTAAAAGCATTATTGTTCGTACTATAGGGCTACCCAAACTGATCTGTCGACTTGGATGGATGGTATTGTGACTGGAGATGCCTCTGAGACGTAACCGGGGCCAGTGGGAAGAGTTGTCGGACTTTGAGAAGGGGCGTGTAGAAGGCCTTAGAAAAGCAAGTTGGTCGAACAGGTGTACTGGCCGCCACCTCGGTCGGAGTTATATGATAGTTTCTCCGCTTTGGCAACAATGGATCATGGAAGGGATAATTTACCATCGAGTAGTGTCAGTTCGTCTCAGGAACACAAATGAGCGAGAGGATCACGCAGTCATTAGGGCGGCCACACTAGCAACGTCACTAGAATCGATTCGAAGTCATTTACCATCTTCCAGGCGCCCGGTGGTATCGTAAACCATTCGGAGACAACTGGCCGACGCTGGTATATTATGTCAGCGTCCAATAAGACGCCTACCACTGACCCACATTAGAGTCGATTAGATTTCTGCCCAACTCGGTTAAGCTGTAGTGTGACTGGCTGGAGACATGTTATCTTCAGTGATGAATTCCGATTCAGTCTCAATGCTGATGACTAACGCACACGCGTGTGGAGGCGGTCAAGCCAGCGGTTCGATTCCGCACTTGTCAAGCGGCATACCGCAATTACACAAGGTGTGACAGTGTGGGGAGCGATTTGTTGGGACGCACGATCACTTCTAGTCGTTCTTGAAGGCGCTATGACGGCTTGTAGTTACGTGGTAGACATTTTAATGCCAGTCGTACTGCCTATGCTATCAAGTCAACGGGCGCCATTTATCAGCAAGATAACGCTCATCCACATACTGGGCGACTCTCCCAACAATGTTTTTAAGGATATGACGTACTCCCGTCGCCTTCTGGGTCATGAGATCTCTTGCCAATAGAGTTCATTTGGGACATGCTTGGAAGGCAATTGCAGCCGTCACGGAATATTGGTGAATTAACTGCCCTGTTTGCAAAGATTATGACATGATCTTCTGCAGGGGATCATAGGTGACCTACTTGAATTCTATACCACGCCGTGTTTGGCTTACATAACTGCCAGATGTCGCCATACTGCTCATTGATTTGTAATTTTTAATGCCATAATGTCTTAATACAACGGTTTTTTGTTCTGAATTTGTAGTCATTTGCTCATCTCCTCACACACTACATACATGTTAAGTTTCGTGATAATAGTTCGTTTCCTTCTGGGTGCGTAAATGGTTTTCACAAATTGTATTTTCTATACATTATGCATATTTATAAATAAAAACAAGTCATGTAAGACCAGTAAAAACAATAAAATGCAGTATTTATTGACATTCGTATTTCAAGATTATTGCGACAATTATACACATTTTTGAGTAAAACATGCATAATTTCTGAAAATTTTATAACAATTGTAATTTAGAACGTAGGCCAGAGCATACCAAACTTTTGTATGACGCGGCAACCTGTATGTGGAAATTATTACTGCACCAACTTAGTTGACAAATGTTTGTGAAAAATTTCTAATAAGCCAGCATATGTAAACAGGTGTACAACATCAGAATTGAACGCTTGTACTTTTTATAATACTTTTGTGTGCAAGATGTAACGACTTATTTATACATACGCCATGGTACTCTTTACCGCCTGTATGTATTCAGGTAGTTAAAAAATTTAAAATCTGCTCGCGGAACCCATTTCAGCACACCTTTGTTTTAGACATTTTTGCCATGGGTTGTGTTATCGTGGGCTATTTTGGCGAGATACCAACTAGGCTAGATAATTATGTGACTGCCTTTGTAATTTTATGGTTTTAGTAGTTTTCTTAACCATGCTTAATAAATGTAGTAACTGATTTTTCAATCTTTTCTAATATGTATGTTAATATTCCTTTTATTATTGAGCATGATGAACTCGTGATTAAAATTAAATGCGTATTTTGACAAAATTTAGATTTTAGTTTCGTTAAACTGTAGAGTCAATTTTTTTCTTGAAATGCTGCATACGTGAAAAGACTCAAACCCGTACCTCTCGAATACGCGCGGAGTGTGCTACCGCTACACCACAAAGAGATGTAGAAAAGAGGAAGAAAATACCTTATATACTCCCCCTTTTAAAAAGCGACTTCTTATTGGGGGGACCCGATTGCCAAATCTTGGTGGTGAAGAATCGTCATCCACCAACCTTTTAGTTCGGGCGACACTGTAGAGTTATTAGGACTTTTTGAAGCAAGAGTAAATGAAACATGAGCAATGTCCTCGCTAGGACTCGAACTTCGACATTTCAAATATGCCCCGAGTGTGCTATCATTACACTACGAATGCATACAGAAAGGAGGGATAAAATACCTTACAAATATTTGTTTTCACGTTAAATACAAAATGTCCTGAATTATAAGACTCATTAATCCTATTCAGAACATAGTAAAACTATTACTTCAAATGCTAATATTCTTTAAATGAAAGAGAATAAATAAATACAAAACAGGAAGAAAAACTTTCTTTGTAATTGCAGCTGCGTATTAAATTTTCTTCCTTTATAGAAGTAAAGAACAAAAGCCAATTTCTTTACATTAATATGAAAAGGAACAAATGAGAACAAAAATAAAGCATTTTATGTGGCGATAAGAGCACTAATAAAATAAAGCAAATATATTTGTAAAGCTGTGACGCCTGAATGTTTCCAGCACATGAAATTAGCTCAATACTTACTTTCTACGATGTAGGAAAAATTTATGAAAAAATTACTTTAATTATAAGCTTTGACGTCATGTACTGCATTGTTTAGTTTTGAAAAGCCTCATGAAACTAGAGGAAGTTCTTTAATAAAATAACTTCTTGAAAAGGCATAAGAATAATTTGGACAATAAAACGCAATTCTTGTATATCAAAATCAAAACACTAAGGAAGAGGGGGATTAATAATAAAAACTGTAAATTAACAAATAAATCTGAGTTAACATACATATTAAAAGTTCTATTATTCTATTCTAAAGAATAGCCAGCTCGCGTTAACTAAATAGGGTTGTTTAGTTAGTTTTTGAATGCATTTTTACAGATTCCTGCGCTGCGGAACATGTATTTTGAAAATATGTGTAAAATGAACACGATAATTTAATATCTACTTCTGTTTCATGTGTGTCATACAGAGGCTGTTAGCACAGTTTTAGACGATTTTGTTTTGCTGTAAAAAAACTTCTTCTGCTTAGAATTTTTTTTTAAACCGCAGTTACATTTTTTTAAAGTACAATTTATCCTCTACTATTTGATAGTGTTGTTTTCATGCAAAATTTCGCTTTTTAAGAAGCAATGGATGGAAATCTATGTTTGTGTTCTTTCCGGAGAAAATTATTCGTATCTCGTTATTAATAAACGTTCTGGAAGCCATGATTTTCGATATCTAAAGCTACGTTTGGTAATGTTGCCAACAACAAAGGAGGAAAAAATAAAAATTTAGCTTCAACTAGAAAAATTGTTCCAAATGATTACGCAAGGAAAGAAAACGGAATGTTTCGAATGTTGCAAAAGTAAAGCTGCTCTGATGTTAAAAGAAATTATGCCAAGTCAAAGGACAATTCAAAAATCAGTAAAATGCTCAGTGCCAATTGCAAACAAAGTGATTAATGCTGATTTGAATCTTAAAAAGGCGAAAAAACAAAATGTGCATCTTCTTTCTCCACGAGATATTGCTGAACACAGATTAAAAAATGGTTCAAGGTATCTAAAGAAAGTTTTTCTAACGGATTTATGATTGTTGCTGGTGTTTCATACAACGCCAAATTAAAAATAAAGAGAGTGGATAAAACATTAAGATCAACTCCGCTTATTATCAAAAACATATTTTATACCTAATTTTAAAATATGAAATACCTTTTGTTTAGACACAGTATGATCAACTCGTTGAACTGCATCAAGACAAAGGAAACGCTTACAGCCGAAAACATAGCGGCAAAAACATCGCGGACAAAAACATCGCGGAGAAAACAACGCAAGGGGAAAACGTCGCGGTACGAAACATCGTGGGAGGAAATGAAGCAAAGAGAAAGTATCGTAGCTCTAAAACATAATGGTGCAAAATATCGTGGTTCAAAATTTCGCATTTTAAAAATATCGTTGTCGAAAATATCACGGTCAAAAATAAGGTACCTAGAAACCATCGCATTACGATAACATCGCACACATGCGTTTTTCAAATCCCATACTGATATATTATCATAACTGACATATCATATATTATCATAACTGACAAATCGACATCCAAAATTTTGATTGCACGCTATACCATGAAAATGCTAACAACACTTTAAGAATAAACGAAAGCAAAACAAAATATAATTTTCACTAAAACACTATCAGATTAACAAATGTGAAAGAAAATAATGTGGTGATTACATAAGCAATTTTTATAGAGGTAACCTTATGCAGTTACGAGTATTTATCTTCCTTTTTCTAAGCATTTTTAGACTGTATATTTCATAAAAATTATCAATAAATCTTTATAAAAAAAGGTTAATTTATTATTGACCTTTGTTAATTAACTATATACATTTAAAATTCTATTAAGTTGTGTAAGTTGCGTTAATGTTCGACTTATTTTCAATTTTTAAATGCTTAAGTTTTCTTCTAACATTTTTAGCAAAAAAAGTTTCTTAGTTCTTTCACAAATATGAAGTATGTAAGTAAAAGAATCTCTCTTTCCTTCTTGCGCTTCTATATCACTATGCAAACATGCATTTAAAACTGTTAAAACCTTAAAACGCATGCGTGCGATGATTTATAGATACGCTATTTTTTCCACAATATTTTCGACGACGATGTTTTTAAACTGCGACGTTTTTGAACCGCTTTATTTTCAACGACTATATTCTGTACCACGATGTTTTAGAAATGCGTTGTTTTCTCTTAGCTTTCTTTTCTCCCACGAGGTTTTGTAACACGACGTTTTTTGCCTTGCTTTGTTTTCTCCGTGGCGTTTTCGTCCGCGATGTTTTCGGCGGTCACCAAGGAAACACCGAGACGTCAGAATCTACTGCTAAAAGAAAAATATGAAACAAGAAACCGGTATTAAGTCCATACCCTTCATTCATATCCATACTAAATCCCTACTAAACTTTAAACGCATCCGTGCGATTCATCAGTCACCAATGTAAATTTGCGTATGTAGACTTCTAAAATGCGGGTTGTACAAACGGCGTTCTGCAACCTTCTTAGACTTTGGAAAGCTGAAAATATCTCTTCCAATAGTACAAAAGGCTTCATTGTCTTAAAAATTAGGGTGTATAAAGATAGCTAAGAATAAAGGTTATCAAACAGAACATTTCCATCAAAAACATTTTAGGTAAAATATTACTGTACTTACAAGGAAAATCGTCTAAAAAATGAGCTAACGGTCTTTGCAGTACACGCACTTACTCTCGTTATATAACGTGACACAGGAATTTGAAGTACAGTAATTTCGTATTCAGTATCGACGCGAGGCAACAAATGAAAGATAAAGACATCCAATGGCATTCCTATTTTCTCAAATACTACCAGATGACAATTTACAAGGAGAAAATTGACTCAGGTTGCAATCTGGATTTTATTTCCGCGAAATATTTTTCGTTTAAGCTGAGATGATTCTTTTGAGAATTGACTTAGTTTCTAACAGATTCATGGTAACTTGCAGTAACAAGAAAGCACAGCAAATATATAAAATATATCTCGTGTTATAAGAAAACGTCTCTACATATTGTGTTTTTTTTCAAAAAAAAGGTAGAGAGAGAATAGAAACGAAATAAAGCAAATTTGAAAGGATTCAGATTTTAACGTCTTAAAACGGAGCTTGTTAAAGTTTTTTTATGCTCTCGCTCAACTTGCAGATTAATTAATGTGTTCTTGGACTCAATCCTGGTATTACAACTTTTTTTTAAATTTCAGTATTAAACAAGGCGTTTTTTCGCACTTACGCCACATAAAATTCATCAGTAAAAATTACAAAATTTTTAAAAGCAGTATATTTTTAGAATTCCTGATAAAGTGCTACCAGGTATTTTTATGCTCATGTTGGAGGGAGGGGGTTTTTAATTTATCATAACAATGTTCAATTTTCTTAAAAAGATGATCTGCAGAATTTTTTGTCTGACCTACTTTATTAGTAAAACTTATTTTCTTCGCACTTATGCCACATGAAATTCAACAGCAAAATCACAGAAGTTTTAAAAGCAGCATATGTTTGGAATTCCATATAGACAGTTATATGTTGCCATTAATTTATCATCAAGCCAACATATTCAATTTCCTGTAACCTAATTATGCAACTTTTTTTATCTTTTTATTATAAACCTTTCGTCATTTAAATTTTACTACTAAATATCACTTTCTTTGCCTTACGGCCAGATAAAATTCAACAGCAATCTCACAAAATATTTATAAAGAGCATAGCTTTAGAATTCCCGGTATAATCTTAAGGTTTGCCTTACACTTGTTTTTTATCGTTATATTACTTCTTTACAAATAATACATGACGATAATTAGTGACAACATCCTTTTATTTGAAAAGTGTTTCGGATACAAAAGCGGATCACTTAAAAAGTGAGAATCGAAACTATAGCCCCTCTGGTGCTAAACATTTAACAGAAAAATAATTATTTAAAAAATTTGTTAAATAGTTACAGCCAAAGTTATCCACAAGTATTGGTTTACAAAATTTAAGATACTAAGATTATAAGGCATCAGTAATAATTTTGAAGTCAGGTAAACTTCTTTGAGTTTGAAATAATTTTATTACATTATTTTTGATGAGTTCACTTTAGATGAAGAATCCTCACAAATACGTAATACATATTTATAAAATGTATTGTAATTGCAATAAAAAAAACATAAATTTTGTTGCCTTTCGTTAAATTTCCTTAAATGTTAAACACAAAGCTGAGAACTATTAGAAACAGCACAGAATTTTTCACACAGAAGCATAGATTAAGTTAAGCACAGTTAAGTGCTTAACTTAGTTTTCATGTTCGTTTATATTTGGAATTTAGGAGAATAGTGGATGTGTTGCCAATTTAGAGAAACTAAGCTTCGCAACAACAAAGATGAAGCCTTCTTTTATTATTGCAAATTAAATCAGGCTTAATCCATTCTGGAATTTATTCGAGGAAATAAGTGTTTAAGATTTACTTCGTAATTTTAAATATAGATATTTTGAGTTTTTGTGTATATATCTCACAAAGTCTTGTCGCCAAGTGAGAAATGAATTAAATGAATGAGAAATACTGAATCGTCTATGAAAACTGTTTCTTTTTTAAAAGATTTCTTTTAATGTACTTCATTTTAGATTTATTATATCACTTGATTAGATAATTCTTTGGATGATATAAGTTTTTGTGTATTATGAGTTATAAAATAAATGCGTAAAATTTAATATTCCATACAAGAAAGTCATGCTGTGTACACATCAGATAATTTTTAACCGCTTTAACTGTGTTTGGTGTTTTAGGTTTTTATATACATGTCAGTGAAGGTGTTTTGAGTTTTCATGTATTTTTGCCTTGCCTTGAAGTGAGAACCCAATTCATTTAATGAGAAATATTTCGCTAATAAAATTCAAGGAAATAATGAAATGAAATCATATAAATGCACTGCAAAAATGTGTTTAACTTAATAGACCATAAAAGGAAGTCACGTGGAGTCCACATCATACTTTTTATTTTTATTTTTAGAATTTTGACCTCAAGCATAGTAAAATGCTTTGCACTTGAACGAAATATTCATTGCAAACCTAAAAGCGTAAAGAGATACTGTGGAATAAAAACAGCCACGCAAAAAGCCTTCGTCATGCAAAATTAATGCTCTTCTTTAGCAAATTAGGATGTAAGTCCTCACGTGAGCTAATTTAGGATAAAACAATATCATAATGATTTTTTTCTCTAAAAGGCGACATATAAAATTAAGTTACCTGTAGTTTTAATTTCTGAAGAACTAGCTTTTAAACTAATAAGGCTATCGTACATATTTAACTGAAAACAGTTTTAGATGATATATTTTTGTTGCGATTATATTTACTTGTTTGGAAATAACATCCACTCAAGTATACGGGTTTTATGGTAGAGAAGAGACAATGGTTATGCTTATAGTTGGCTTAGACCTTTAGCAGCTAACAGTAGCCATATCCCCAGCCCTGTCGCAGTGTTGAAAGAAAATCTGGCAAAGGACGGATTTGAAGATCCCCAATCATTCTTTCCCTCATATTAAAGTATCGAGAATACTTTAGGATAGACAAAATTTTAAGACTCCTATGCCGCAATGAAAAAATAAATTTACAAACATTCTTACTTTTTTGAGAATGGTTGGTTGGTTGGTTTATTTGATTATGGCAAAGCACTCCAGGGCTATCTGCCTAACGAAAAGGATGCCTTCGTTGAATATTTTATAAGGAAAACTGCCTCGTGTACATGTTACATATGGGGAAACCACGAAAACGCATATGTAGACAGCCAATTCGCGCGATTCGAACCTCGGACCAAATTCCCAGTGTTCAGCGACATAACCGCTCGGCAAATGGTGAGCCTCTTTGGAATTCAAGCACAAGCCATGGTGTTTTTACAGCCCGTTTCCGTACTATCATACCGATACGGTGGCTCAGATGTTAAAGTTAAATATTAAAACGAAGATGAGATTGCAATGTTTTTTTTTATTTTGAAATTCTTTACGTTTTTTGACTTTTGAAATTGTAGATGTAAACGTTGAGAATGTTAGACAGAAAATTCCAGATTAAACTTCTTCTTTTTTTAGTCCAAAGGGGCGTTTTCTCTGAAGGACTATTGTTTCCGTATTGCGAATCACTCCGAATGTCCGTTTCACTTTTCAAATTGTTTCCACCAAATATTATCGCCCTGTATTATATTTGAAGAAATAAATAATGAAGAATTTCAAAAATGTATATATGCTTCTGGCATTGTGATAAAACAACGGAGCCATCAAATTTTGAATGACGTAATCATATTGCGAATATGGGCATCTTTCAAACCAAATTTGAAATTTGGAATTTATTACCGATATCATATTTCGTAAAACTTTAACGAATTTCTGTTGACAAACTCAAGGATTTTAAAGCGAGCAATGAAAACGTTGTACAGAAAAAACATTTTGATCTCCAGCGCGTGAAACTGTGCATAGGAAATTCTAAAGATATTCTCAGTTTAAAATTATTTTGCGATATTGCTGTTGAACTGAAGTTTATTGTTTAAGTGCGAAGACTATGATGTTTTAAATAAAGGTAACACACAAAATGTTAAAAAAACGCCCCTTTAGACGTAATTTAAAATCTGAAACATTTCAGATTTTCTTCTAATTTTTTTAAAACTTTTTTTCTCAAGCAGTGATGGAAATAAATTTAGAATACAAAATTTTGTTTTAGAATTTCATATGTTACTGACATTACCTAAGTAGTAGTAGAAAATAGGAAATTAAACATCAATTAACTGTTAAACCGTCACGAGTTATGAATTGCTTCTTTAATACTTTTGTGATTATGGATCTTAAAAGTTCATTCAGTGTGATCCACAGTTAGGGATCAAGCTAATACAGCAAAAGACATTTTAGACTTAATTCAAAAGCAATTATGTCTGACCTGTGAAAATTAGATTAACCAGCATTAGTAATTCCGCCAGTAATGTGGACAAACAAGACAGAATAATTTAAAGAGGCTTACAGTAATCCTCGAATTAAATAGCGATGTATACAGTAATAAATTATTCCATTAAATCCTTTTGGCAAACAACATTAAAAGTCAGAGACTAAACTAGTTAATGCAGACTATATTCATGTTTAGATAGAGTGTATATATAGACTATTCACACACAGGTAATCAGCAAAAACGCAAAAAGAAAAAGAGTAGAATAATAACTTATTTTTCTGCCTATAATCATTAACTAGCCTTCTAATTTCGAGTATAATTAGCCCAAATACTAATTTTCTTGCGCATATAAATTATATAATTGATTTAAAAGGTTGGATGGAGGAATTAGCTTTCTTTTACCTCAAGTAAGAAATATATTTTTGTCAATAACTTCAAGTCACGTTCAACGTTTTAAAATGTTCGAGTTTTATTGTGCCCACGAATGGTAAAGTCACTAAACAGTGGTAGTTTGGTTCGCGTTTCGAATCCCGTGAACGGACTCGTTGCATGGGTATTTTCGTGGTTTTCCTCATTAGTAGCAACGTACACGAGTCACTCTCCCTTAGAAAGTCCTGCACGAAGGCACGCCTTCTTTAGGCAGATGACCCTCAATTGCTTTGCCAGACTCAAATAAACCAGCCTATTAAAATTGAAGTTTGAAATTACTTAATATTAAAAATCAAAAGAATTTTACTTACAACTTTAATATACGGTGTAGAATGAAAAAAGAACATGGTCCTGAGTCGAGGTACGCTTAGTTACATAAACTCTAATTTCAAGTGTTTAGCGAACGTACTTAGCTATTAATTTCGCAGAAATAAAGAACTGAATCAGTAATTGTTAAATAATGTTGAAAGATGTCTCATAAAAATATATTTATTTTAATACAGTACCGTGAGAAAATATCAATTTCCATCCTTTGTCTTATAAGGTATTTCTCCCGCCTTCTTCGCATGCCTTCGTGGTGTAGTGGTCAGCACGCTCGACGCGTAACCAAGAGGTCCAAGGTTCAATTCATGCTCATTTTTCAATACTCCTTGCTTTCAAAAATACCTAATGTCTGCAACTGCCGCCCAAACTGAAAAGGTAATGGATGATGATTCTCGACCACCCGGATTCGGCGAATGGGTCTCCTCATCTTCAGTCGCCCTTTAAAAAGGGGACTATATAAGGTACTTCTCCCACCTTCTTCGCATGCCTTCGTGGTGTAGTGTTCAGCATACTCGACGCGTAACCGAGAGGTCCACGGATCGATTCCCGGCGTAGACGTTGCTCATTTTTCATCATTCCTGTTTTCGAAATAATCTAATGACTCTACAACTGGTCTTCACCACCGAGATTTGGCGATTGGGTCCCAAAAACCCGAGTCGCCTTTTAAAAGGGGGAGTATGTAAGGTATTTCTCCCGCCTTTTTTGCATGCCTTCGAGAAGTCCGTGGTTCGATTTCCGACGAGGCGTTGCTCATTTTTCGATTCTGCTGCTTCCAAAAATATCCTAATGACTCTACAATGTATAAGAGCAGTTTTAAAATACTGGCCATTGATATTTAGAAAGAGAAATGAATCTTTTATAGTTATTTTACTTAAAATTTTATTTCTAAGCATAGAGAATTTCGTTGAAGAAATTGTAAGAGTTTTTAAAATTAACTGTTGATTTTTATTAATATATTAATTAAAGCGAATATTTTAATCGTAAATTATATAAAATTCTGCAGAGTGAAAACAAATCTGAAAATTCTTTTAGTCTGCTGTACGACGTTTTTTCAAGGCCAATTAATTATTCAATAAATTAATGAATTGAAGATGTATGAATTCAAAACCAAATATGCAGTGAGCTGATGCATTTAATACTATTTAATAGCTATACCTTTATTTTTTCACTACCTTTGAATCACATTATTCAGCCTAGAAGTATGCGATTTAGTAGAATAAAAGGTAAAGATTTAAATATTCAACTATTGTAATTCACTATTCAACTATTATAATGCAGTAGACAGGAAGCTCATTTCTGTCTTTTGATACATTGCTTTAAATGCCGTGCTAAGACATAGACTGAGGATTTACTCTAGACTAGCGGAAACTGGAAACTTTGCATATAAATCTAGAAAATGAGACTTAACCTAAATTTCTGTAGAACAGCGCTTTGTGAATGCATAGTTTATAAATATATCTTTCCGCGCGATAAATTGTTAATATAGTTTACATTTATTCGTGAGTTTATAAATATTTTATTGTGTAATTTTACCCTCTAAAAGCGCGGTTGCCAACTGGTGGTCCGTGAAAATCTTGTGATGGTCCACAGAAAAATTGGGTTTAAAAAGATTCAGTTTCGCATTTGACGAGTAACAAAACGTATTATGGAATATGGATTACACTTTTTTTAAAAAACGTTTAGCTAACACTTTATGCGAAATTTCTTCTGAGTTTAGCGATTTTTTAGCTACTTCTGCAGATGTATCTAGAGATATTTGAAAGTGAGAGCTGGCCACCATGGTCATGCTGCCGTTATCAAGAAGAGCTTAAACTAGAATTTTTACTTCTGAATTATGTACATGTACTATTGCAGTCGCTAATAACGCATTTGTGCTCCGTGTAAAAGTAATATTTACGTTTACGTTACTATAAAAATGTACAAAACTGTAGAAATGTCAAATTCGATGATTTTTGGGAACGATTTGTTTAAGTGGCCCAACCGTACCCTAAAGCTAAACTGAATAGAAACTGGACCATAAGTAATTTTTGCAACACCAGATATCTATGTTTATTGTACGCATCAGTATGCATAGTTTTATTTTTCTCCACCATCAAACATATGTAAATTTATTTTTCCAAAGCCTTTCTGTATCTTTCGTGTATCTCTCTTGCGACGAGAGTATAAAAACTAAATTCCAGTCATTTTTATCAAGACCTCATTTTTGGTTCTCTATAAGAAATTAATACCCATCACTGAGTGAAAAAGCAATAAAATTTTTTATTCCGTTTTCAGCAACATATATATGCGAAAAGGCATTTTCATCTGTAACAGCGTTTAAAACTCGGTACCGATCTCGGCTTGAAATCGTGGCTCTCTGTCTTGCAGTTAACGTCAGTGGAACCCAAAACCCACAAACTGATTTCAAACAAACAGGAATAAATACCACACTAAAACTGTGTAACATTTAAATAAACTTAAATTTTTCATTTTTTAAAAAATAATTACTCTATAACATTGTTACCTTTCATGGGTACATTTCATATTAATAAATTAAAAGTTTTCTGATTATTATTATATAAATGTTCCCTTTTTTCTAAATTTATATTAGTGGTCAGCCAAATATAAAATTATACATTTAGTGGTCCATTAAGTTCTAAAGATTGGCGACCGCTGCTCTAAAAGATATACAAGTACAACTAATATTGTTTACAAACGTTTTGCAGCTGATAAAGATTCAAAATCAATTTGGTTATTGTTTAAATCTGCTGCCTAATGGCAACAATTCATCTGACATGATGAAAGGTTGTCTAAAGATTTAGCATGTGAAATGTAGTACTGAATATTTGAGGTATGCCCCCTCCAGACAGTATAGTGGTTAGGGGAGCCTACTGCAGTAAGGAAGGGCATAGATTCGAATCCCAGAGAGGGCATTATTGTAACTGTCCTTCCCTCCATAGGAGGAAATAGTGGCCGCCTCTTTGGCAAGGCTCACTTTTAAATTTAGGAGTGGCCAATGCTGAATAAGCAAGTGCCCGCCATAGGATTAAAAATAATTCGATATATGGAAAGGTGTGACGTCAGTAATATTTTCAAATACATAGCTGTAGAAAAAAATATTATGATCACACAAATTGTTTTTTAGCTTAGCAAAATAATGTGACATCAAAATAACATAATAAAGCGTATTGTTAGAAGTATCTCTCCATACGTGTGAATATCTTTCAGAACTCTAGTGTGAATATCTTTCAGAACTCTAGTGTGAGCATCTTTCAGAACAAAACTATAAGTATTCGAATCTCGAACCCAACAAATGCTTTTGGCGTGTTAACATGAATGTCCTTTTGCTTCTGTTTTCGGTAAGGTCCGCGATAACTCAGAATGTATAATAGATGAAACGAGGCATTGAAAGAAGACACGAAGAAAGCGAAAATTTAAACAAGAGAATAGGAAAATATACATGAAAGAAAGCTCTAGAAAACCAAATTCCGGTCTTCATTTTCCACAACCTTTAACAGACTGGAAGTATATTCATATATGAAGATCAGATAAGGGTTTCATATATTAGCAACATTCCAATTACCAACTATGGTTTTCTCTAGAGAGTTATAAAGAATTTTGAAGCTCGAGTAAAAGCTCGAAAGAAGTCGTCTTTATAAAAATATGTCTTTCTTTTGTGTATTTTAATTTGTATGAACATTTGCCTTGCATTGCTTTATATACGTGCAACAGCCTAAAAATTTATTATATATTCCTATCAATGTTCAATGGAAGAAGGCAAATGTTTATGATTTTAATCACTTCTGTTCGTTCAAAGCATTGTCAAAATGTGAATTTCAATGAGGATATAAAATTAAATTTTGTTCAATTAAAAGAATTCACTTCGGTATTCTACGCATAGGAACAAGAAAACTATGCTTTCACAGTCAAATTTTATCAAGTTAAAAGAATCTTAACTACTTGTAATTGGGAAGCTTACACGAGTGGAGAGATACTTTTATCAATTTCTTGTATGAGGCTAAAATATTTTAAATAGATACCTTCAGTATAGCAAAGTACGATGAAGTTAGATCCTTTCCCTAAATAAGCCACTTAAAAATATTTCATTTAGCTGGTATAAAATTATAAGCTTCGTAAATGTTTATTAAAATGTCTCATATAACCAGAACTATTGCAAAATTTTTTATCGTTTTTAATAAATGTTTTAGAAGTAATTAATTTTAAAAATATGTCTTTCAAGATAACATATAATTACTTGTCCAAAAAACATTTTGTATCTTACATGTACGCATATGCAACTAATTAGCCAGAATAATCAGTATATAACTTAGTAGCTAAACTAACTGCATTTTACAGTGCTTTTCAGAACTATGTCCATACTCTTAGATAATACTTTTAAGAGAACAAAAGCACACAGTCAGACATTGAATGAAGTTTCTTCTGAAGTTGTTTATTTATTTCTTCATCACATATGATATTAAAATGTAACAAATTAAAAGATTTTGACTTTTCTTTAAAATATCTTGTAAAGTTATAAAACCTCAAAGTAACAATTGGCCGCTTTCGTTTAGCAACGCTACAAAAAATTGCACATCTACAGATTTCTCTTTGAGTATGGCAGTTATGTAGAATATGTAAAAAGATTTTCTTCAATTATTTAGCTTTATATCTTCATAATGGATGTATTTTATGAAACTAACTTAGATTGCTGCAAAAATTATGTCAAACTTTTAACATAATTCGAAAGTTTGTTTAAATGGGAGATATTTATAATAAAAAATTTGCAATCTTAAAATCCACGAAAGCCTGCTTATCCAGCAGGTATCGACATGTATACGGCTTTCAAAGTAAGGTTTTTTTCAAGTAATGAAACAGTTTTGCACAAAGGTAAACTTTCAACAACATTTGATAAATGAGTGTTACATAAAATTACCAGGGAAACGAAAAGTAGTAAAAAACATGGAAACCGCTTTATGAAGGAGTTGCGTTTTCCGATAAAATGAAATTTATTCCAAATTATCTTAGACGGCTAGACCCATTACAGGCACACTGTTTCAAAACAAATAAAACCTATTTTGGACAAAGCAGCATTAAGAAAGCAATGCTGAATTGCATGGTCTAGATCTGGGCTTAAAGAAAAATCCAGGTTGAATTCCCATGCGGCAAAATGAATGCGAGGGATTACTAGTATTTGCTGGAGGACAATTTGTTAAGTCATTGAACAGATCAATGTGTCACTAGATTCTTCAGTAACATATGCTGTAATCATAAGAGGTTTTGGGAACCGATACTTAACTTCGAACTGAAGCTTGCAAAAGATCCGCAAAGCATTTTAATCAATGCCATTTATTCAAATAATAAGCGTTTTAAAATTTGTAAATCTAGAAACGCCATATGAACTGGAGACGAAAATAAATAAAGAATTTTCAAGTGTTTTGGTGATTTTCAGTCCAAAGAGACAATTTGCCCAGAAGGGCTATTAATTTCGTTTTGGCATTTTGCGTTGGTTCATAATAAATGCCGGTGTTTCTCGCATTATGATAAAACAACGGTACCTAGAGCCATCCAATTTTGATTAACGTACGTTTCCAATATGGCCATCTGAAAGCCCAAATTTCGAATTATCGATTTTGTATTTTGTAAAACTTTAAAGAATTTTTCATTAAGGTGTTCACCGATTTCAAAGCGAGCAAAGGCAACACTGTACGAAAAAAAAAACATTTTCATCTCCAGCCTGCGAGTCTGCATATCGAAAATTCTAAAGATGTGCTCATTTTAAAATTATTTTGCCCTACTGCTGTTGAATTGAATTGTATGGTCTAACTGCGAAAAACATGCTATTTAATAAATAAAGGTAACTCACAAAACGTTAATAAAACGCCCGTTTGGGGGTAATGTAAAATCTGAAAAATCAGATCTCAAAGATATTTCAGATTTTTTTTGTCCAAAAGGAAGGACTGTTGTTTTCGCTTTGCGATTTTGCGTCGAAAACATTAAATATCGATTCACTTTTCAAACCGTTGCCACCAAGTAGTGCAGCCCTATGATATATTTAGAGAAATTAAGTAATGAAGAATGTGCATGAATGTATGTATGTTTCTCGCAGTGTGATAAAACAACAGTACCTAGAGCCATCGAATTTTGAATGACGCAATCCTGCTGCAAATATGGGCATCTGGAAGTTCAAATTTGAAATTTCGAATTTAGTTTATTACCGATTTCATATTTTGAAAAGTTGTAACGAATTTTTGGTTAACAAACACAAGGATTTCAACTCCAGCAATGGCAACGTTGTACAGAAAAAAGTATTTTTATCTCCAGCGCGTGAGACTGTGTATAGGAAATTCTAAAGATATGTTCAGTTTAAAATTATTTTGCGATATTGTTCTTTAACTGAATTTTATGTTTAAGTGCGAAGAACGTGATATTTAATAAATAAATGCAACAAACAAAAACAACACTTTGGACAACAAAAAAAACACCCCTTTGGACGTAATTTAAAATCTGAAAACTTTCAGATAAAATCCTGAGTAACGGGCTGCCTGCCTGAGTCTTTTCGAGGATTTTTTCCATGTATACAGTAAGTGCGATCCAGTATCTCTTCAAACGTTCTGCATAAATACAAACCACTCTTGAGTATTTATTCAGTTAACCAAGCAACAAACTACTAATGTAGAGCTGTCTTCCGCTGGGAAAGTAGCCTTCATGGAAAAAATTAATCCCTACTTAACATGACGTTACCAGGAAGACCAGAAATCCAATCCTCATACAATTACGCTTTACTATAACAAGAATAAATTAATCCCAGAAAAACTCTCGTGATTTTAGCTACTTGAGCAACATCGGCATCAACAGTGTTAAGATAGAAAGATCTATCGTATTAACCTTTGAAATAATGGGTGATATATATTTCATAGTGCCCTTTAATAATAATAATAAATTATTCTTATTTAGACAATAAACGTGTAGGATAAACAATTAAAATTGAATTTATAGACTAATGTCTTTTTCCTTGACAGTTTTATGGTTTCTGTAATACAAATGCTGTTCGCACATTTTTTAGACGATGTATATTGTACTCACAAAACTAAATTACACAAAATTGTTGTGTTTTAAATGTTCTATTTGACATTCCTTATTCTGAACTATCTTTCGACACTGCAATTTCTAGGATAATAATGCCTTTTGAAGTGTCAGAAGAGGTATTCTATGCCATTCCTCCCGAACAGCTTTCCAGAGTCCTGTTAGGTTTTTGGGACAACGTTTGGATAATGCAGTTTTTAAAAGTCCAAAAGCACAAACATCCATAGGTGACACATCGAGAGATTCAGTAGGGATACCAGTGAAGGGTATGGCCTTGATACCAGTTTTTTGTTCCATTTCTTTTAGGAAATTTACAGTGGATTTTGATGTGTGACTGCTAGCTTTGTCCTGATGGAGTCTCACAGATTGATGGCACAGTGGGTAAAGCGATGGTATTTCATTCAGAAAAATTGGCGATAAAATATGTTCCTGATAGTATTTGGAGTTAATCTTGACATTGTTTTTGCACTCTCTTTATTTTTAACTTGCCATTATAAGAAAAACCAGCAACAATCATGAATCCCTTAGAAAAACTTTCTTTCGATTCTTTGAACCATGTACTTAAATTTTTGTCTCCCCTTTTATGATTATAAATGGCTCTTTTTTTGTTACAATCATTTAAATACACCCATGCTTCATCTATTGTGACAATTCTTTTCCATTTTTCTTTGGATAGGTGTTTCTCATATAGAATTCCTGCAGCGTGTCCTGCGTTGAGCGATATGCTTTGGAAGAAGACTATGCACATTGCGTTTTTTCGCTTTCTTAAGATTTAAATCAAAGTTTATCATTTTGTTTAAAAATATCATTTTGTTTATAGTGGACACCGAGCATTTTAATGATTTTGCAACTATCCTTTGACTAGGGGGATTTTCTTTTAACATTAAACAACATACCTTTGCAATAGTCGAAGATGTCCGTTTTTTCCTTCGATACTTGTTTGGAATTTTTGTCCCACTTGAGGCTCCAATTTGACGTATTTTTCCTTTCTTGTTGATGATATTACCTATCGACGCTTTAGATATCATAAAACCATGACTCTCACATTGTTTTTGGATAACGGAGTATGCATATTTCTCTTCGGAAAGAGCGTAAATGTAGCCTTCGAAACACTGCTTTGTTAAATTCGCCATTTTGAATAAAAACAAAACTTTCACGCCTCAGAGGATAATTTTGACTTTTAAAAACATAGTACAATTGCAATTACTTCTTTTCCAGCAAACGATTTTTTATTACCGCTTACCAAAATCGTCTAAAAAATGTGCGAACAGTCTTTGTAATTATTACTTGCGATTTAAGAAGAGAAAATGTGTTATAAGAATCTAAATAGCAGTTTTGATAATAGCAATCAATTAATTAACTAATACTTCCTATTATCTTACATTTATTCGTTGCGAATTTTTAAATTTTATCTTTAATATTTATTATTATATTTTATATTTATAATATTTATATTTAAATTATAATTTTTAAATTTGATCTTTAATATTTTTATATTTTATTTAAGCAACAATCTCTTTCCTATGTACTTAACGTATTAAAAAAATAATGAAGTATTTAAATACGATGCTGTAATTCAAGTTTCCATCCCAAGCATTTTATCTATTGAGTAGCATTTTAGTTCAATACATAATCAAAAATATGGTTGCAACTGTGTTGTTGTCCAAGCCAATAAGAAGGCAGCATTTTCTCAAGACAGCATGAAAGAATTCACTAAATATTCGACTAGAAACAGAGTAAATATTTGGCATGCAGTGCATGAAATTGGAAAAACTATATCAACAACAGTCAGGAAATTATAAGCCTAAAGAACCTAACGAGAATTCTGTTTAAAGAAAATATAACAAGCTGATCAAAGTATATAGCGTGCTTTAGCGGTCGCGTCACAAGTGATCTTCAAAGTAGTTAGAGGTCAAATTCGCTAGACAGCCAGCTGCACTGTTAAATCGATTTTTATTTTCTACAGTCGAGCTAAAATTTGCTACTTAACGCAGTAAAATAAGTTGAAAATTTTTAAGGGTTAATTGAAATTTCTTCTGGTCAAAAGGAGAGGAAATTGAGAAAACCTGAACAGACCTTATTTACATTATTTTGCTTGTTCAGGTTTCTTTTTTAAATTTGTGTGCGCAAATATGGTTACTTTTGAAAATGCGAATAACATTCAGTCTTCCTGATGTTTCCTGATGTAAATCACTAGGATCATAATATGCTTATTCCAAGGTAATACAAATGATAAAATAAATTATAATGTATTTTCAGTATTCTGCGATTCCTTGCATAGTTTCAAATACGCACGTACACATTTACACACACGCACATGCAAAATAAAAATTTAAAAAATGCTGAACATGTTGATGCGCATACACAATTTAGCATTTTAAAAATGCAAGTAAACTGCAGTATATGAAAACATTTCTTCCTCTAAACAGCGGTTGCAATTATGTTGTTGTGTTGTGACTTATCTCACTTGTCCGACAGTAACATCAGAACAAGCTCACGAAATTCGTCGTGGCAGGAAAGCAAGATTGTGACTGTCGTTGGCAAGAGCCTATAGGTGACAGTAATACTTAGCTCAGTTCCGCCCCCAATTTTGATGGAGAGCACCCCAAGTAGACGGGTCGGAGGTTTTCCACTCCTTTTTCCCTACCACAACCTCTCGACAGGGCTTTGAGTTCGCTATGTATTTAGAAGAGTGTCCCAATGTCGTAAAGATACTATACAAACATCCATGACCTCTCCGAGTTTCGAACCCCGGCCTTTCGGAACCGCAGTAGGCTCCTATACCCGCTATATCGTCTGGACAGCGGTTACAATTATTCTGTTGTTAGATATTAGTAAGAGTTTGCCATATAGTTTTAAAACACAGATCTTTTCCTTATTTCTCTATGCGTACAAGAATAAAAGCGTATCAATAGTTTTCTAATCTCCGAGACAAACTTAGAAACTGCAGCTCCTAAAATTTTTGTTCATCATTTTGGCATTAAGACCTTAAACATCGTAAATAGTGGGTAGGTTATTGTCGTAAGGATGGTACGCTCGTAATTTTTATAAAATATACATGTTATAAAATTTGTGGTTTTATCATATTAATATAAGGTCATTCGTGTTTTCTAATTAGTAGTATTGCCTTAGCTGCTAATCACGCAATGGCTGTAAATGTTGCTATCATTCAAAAAGAAAAATTTCTATTTTTTTGAAATTTTTATTATGTTTCTACGAGCAATTGAACAATTTCGTGTTTAAACACTGATATGTCATAGGAATAATCTATTGTAATACATTTGTTAATAAGCTTAAAATATGTAAGTTTTATAATGACTTAATTCATGCATTCCGAATGAAAAAAATGCATACATTTTAATCATTTAAACATCTGAGATGCAACATATGCATGTGAATATGAAGGTTAGCAGGTTAATGAAATATAAATGAGAAAGTGTACAAAATGTGATATAAATAAGTACATGTGTAATATTATTTTTTGTACGTATATAAAATAGCAAACATTATTTAACGAAAGAAAAAATACAATCTTAGAACTTCGCATTGTCATCTAGTATCTCACAAAAGAATCTACTATAAAAAAAAGTTAGTAAAAAACTGAAACAAAAATCATCTCAGGTCCAAATACTGAGACAGAACAGGCGCTATGAAAGCTGTCACTGAACATTACTATTCTAGAAGTTATTCATAAAAGTAAGCCATTACATAACAGGGACAAACATGAAGAAAGTTTAATGTTATCTAAACTGGAAGCTAATGCAAACTGATTCGAAAGAGGATATTTTTATCGTGCTTCCACACATCCAAATAAGAGATTACATAATACAGAGAGGAGCATTTTCGATTACCCATTTTTGAAATTAATATACTAGAGGCATTAAAACATTTCGCTACACTTGTTCATTTACATTGCATGCAATGTACACTTTACTTTTGAAGTTTTTATGCATTTACTACAGTTGTGTTTCCAAAACACTATGTCTGCCAAATGATCACTTCGTTTAGCAATATATAGTACAAGATAATTCCGGACACTTTTCATAGCATGGAGAAGGATATCGGAGGGTGTGGCTTCAGCTTCCTCCCTGATTTGTTCTTCAACTTTTGCAAACTTTCCCCTCTAGTTGCAAACCACTTGTCCACTTGTCAATTTACATGCATGCATTTTGTAGACTTTGCAGACTTAGTACTAAACTTTATATGCATTTTATACAATTATATTTGTAAAATACAATGCCTGCCAAATGACCCATTCTTTTAGCAATATATTGTATAAGACAATTCCGTCCGGATACCTTGCATGATATGGACAAGAACATCGGAGGTTATGGGTTCAGTTTCCTCCCTGATTTGTTCTTCGACTCTTCTTCCTCTAGTTGCAAATACGCTTTCCTTCAAATACCCCGAAAGGCAAAAATCTGGGGCACTTAGGTCGGAGGATCTGGTGGGCAATTCACCGAAACAACCAAATCTGTTTACAAAAGTTTTCCGCGAACTTCCGACCATGCAGGGTAGCTAACTCTCCATTTTCGAAAACAAATATTCATTTGGCTGAAGTTTTTCACAAATAACTGTAGCAAACGGGGTAAAACTGCGTATTACGGGGCCCGTTTTCGAAAAGTCGCCGAATTGGTTATTTTTGCGCGTTTTAAAAAATCACTAACCCATCATATCGTTGTATTAAATGGTTGCGAATTTGAATGAATCCTGTAAACATGCAAAAAATTGATCATGCAAACATGCAAAAATATCTAAAACAGAAGTTCAAGAAAAGCAACGATAAAGAATTTGAAAGTTAATAACTATGCATTTTATGGGATCAACAATATTAAAACTTTTCATAATATCATATACCATTTTTAAGACAGTAGCAAAATGGAGTAAAATGTTTTAGCACAAAATTTAAGAAATTGTAATAAGCAGTAAATCAGCAGTAAATGATTGGAAAGCATTGATTCATATTTAAGCTAAAAAAAATGCAGAAGAAAAAGGAAGATAAAATTCAAAATTTTGATCAACTGAAACATGAGTAAACTACTGTATAGTAAAAAAACAAAAAGTGGTTAAACAATTTTAACTACGTAATTTATATTTTTACAATAAATTTTTATTTACAATAAACAGTAGAAACTCCCATTTGTTTATATCTACACTAAAATGTAACAATATAATGGAGATGAACTTCAAAATGGCGTACTCATTTCAACCACGTGCTTAACCATATATAGTGAACACACACCTCCACTCACACAAATCTGTCACATCTTTTCTTTCAACTAATTTCATACTATTTTTACACTTAGGATATTGCACCATTCTATCACACATCTTTCGCCCTTATCTTGCAACCGAATTAAATAAGTAAAATCCACACATTCAACTCTTTCGACACCAGCCATTTTGCTCACACAATCTACTAGAAGCACTGTGAAATGACAAAAATTCAAAAAGCCCGCTTAAATACTATAAACTCTAACTTTAAACGATTTTCATGACGCCAAGAGGTTGCCAGACTTGGCGCGATTTCGCTTCATTTGGCGACTGGCCCCTAATCTGCAGTCTAGCCGCAAACGGATACTAAGCGCAGTAGTAAACATGGATGTAAATGGACAAGTTTAGAGAGAATGATGATTGGAAAAAATATTTGGAGTTTCATTGCCTCTAAGGCTTAGTATATTATTTCCAAACTAAATAACTGGAAATACTCCACAGTGTGTATCTCAGCTTTTATGTCAATTACAATACTGAATACCTGAATGCAATATACATCAGATAACTGAAAAATTATCGTTTTGATAAGAGTTTGCTACATGTAACTTCTAACTGCTTTACTAACAAACATCTATTTATAAACACTTTAATAATGAAATAGTAACAAAGGTAATATAAGAAGATAAAATACCTTTCTGTAACTATGTGACATAAAGATTTCGTAGGAAATAAAATAGGTTTAAATAATTCATTAAAATTCAAAAGAATAGCGATAATTATTTAATTAGAAAATAACTAAATATGCAGCAATTTCATCTTTCTGAAACAAAACGTTTAACTACTTTTACAATTACGTAACGTGTCACTATTTATTCTTCTATATATAAAAAAGAAAAGTGCATAAAAACATAAAATGCCTTACCTCAAGAAAAACGCTCTTTCCAGGTGATCATTAACAAAATCCAAAAGTAATGTCAAAGCGTGGCTTCAGCAGAGACAACATCATTCGTAGTGAATAATAACTGTATTAAAATTTTATAGCGCTCAAACTAAGGGTATTAGTACTTCCAGGTAATTTATTAAAAAGATAATTTGAAGAATATTTCAGATGTTTTGACTACGAAGAATTGTGAAAAGAACATACTCTGCTTCTTCATGACATCTGGAGTATCATGACACCATATGTTACGACAGCTCCAACAGTTGTCATTACGAAGCTTCTTGTTATTCCAAACATACCCCATCCAGTGAGGGCTACATCAAATGAGCGTACGCTTTCGGATAAAATTAAGAATGCTGTCAAATTTATATTGTCAGGCTGAGATTTAAGCATCATTTCCGATATTTTTAAGATTTCGCATTTGAGATCCGCTCCTGCTGATGCAACTGCGGATGCAGTGTGAGTAAGGGCAAAGAAAACAGCTACTGACCTAATAATGTAAAATACGACATGTGAAATAAAATCCAAAGCATTAGAAAATGTATGAGTTGCTGCAATACCTAACGAGTCCAGAAATCCAGATACAGACATTAAATACAGTGCTAAGGCATGGAAAGACAAGACGTCATTGACTTCATTGACACATTTTGCAAGAAATCGAAATAATTCCATGTACAGTTTTGAGCTTTCTATCGTGCAATGTTCATTAAAATCAATCAGTATTCTTTTTATATAAATTTTAAGCATTTTTCTCAAAATGACATGTATGTTGCAGCATACTAAAAGGCAAGTTGCGTACGTGAAATATTCGAATACTTCAGAAGTCATTTCTAAAGGCAATTCAATATACCGCAGATAGAAATACATATTCATCTGTAAGTTATTATAATGGGAAATATTGGAATTCCTTTCGAAAGAACCTTGCACTGTTTTATACAAATAAATATTATAAGATATTAATGACATGAATCCAAATAATGAAATACCACATAGCTGAATGTACGCAGTAGAATACCGCAATTTGCCACGCTTTTCAGGTGATAATCTCGTATAAAATGCTTTCAGCTCATCGATGAGCGATGGTATCTTGTGACGACAATGAAGCATATGAAGTCGAATCAGAAGTGCACCTGATCTTTGAGCAGTATCAATTATCTTTTTAGCGTCGAAAGGTATTCCATATAAGTAAAGATATAAATATGGACTAGTAATGGCAGCCATGGTTGAGGTAATGGCTATGACATTAATAAATATAGCATATATAATTTTGGATTGACGATAGGCATAGGATTCACCATATCTCTTTGGAAAAATTATACCAAACATAGAGCCAAGAATGAAAATTGGTTCAAAACGTATCATTATTTCATTAGATTCCATTTTAATTTCTGGTCTGAAACAGTATGAAAACTTCCTTAAAATAAAATGTCCTAGTTTTGAAACACGTAATATACTGGTATAGGATTCCTACACTTATGGACACCAAACTATACTTAGTTCCGCAAAATTAATAAATTGCATTTATTTTCAAAACTGGATTAGATACTCGCTAAATTGACTGACTTTCAATCTTTTTCCATAATCCGTAATAACAAAAATTATTTGAAATTTATTTATAGTTTCTTTTGAAAAATAAACTTGAGCAAGATAAATTTATTTCATGAAAAATGAAGTATCATAAACAATTATTTATCAGAATTAAGTAAGAGGTGTGTTAACCATATTTATTTAAAAAGAATTACGGTATACGTTGTCTAATTGCAAACGCATTTATCTGAGGATATATAGACGCTACAATATATGTTTATAAACAAGAGCATTTCTGAGCTGAATTTGAATTTCAAAGTATCTGAAAGACAATCTAATAACTTTAAAGGTCCTTACAAATACTTTTAAATCGCTGCTTTCTTCAGGATCGACGATTAGTCATATAAGATATATAGATTATAAGATTTGAAGTTGCTTAGATTAACATTCTTTGAGTACTGTGCTCGTACATTATTATATTATCAACACAGGAACCCGAAATACCGAAATTCCACAAATTAAATAATCTGACAATTTCTACAAAGCACATTATCTTTTAAAAGGTTATATATTTTAACTACATGAAATGTTGATTAAATCGTACAGTCAGGTACATTAAAGAAAAAAATTTCTATGCAGATTTGTTCCGTGAAAATAATTAAGAACATACATGTATGATAATTTAATATATGTGCCGTCCTTCCAACATGCTAAATTCGGTACTTTTTCGTAGCATTATAGGCGAATATGTTAAGTACATTTCATATTCAATTTTCACCAGGTAATTTCATAATTCAATAGTTCCCAATAAAATAAGCCAGGCCTATACTACATAATTTCGAAGTTAATTATACCACGTAAGGAATATAGCACACGTAAATACTTGTCACAAAACTAGAAACGCCGAGACCGCAAGCTGCGAAGTATATTACCACAACCACCCGACGCGCTTTTCTAAACTGCAGAGAAAAAATGAGTGTATCAGACCAAAAATGAAATAAATACGTATTGCGTGAGCTTTGATGAATAAAAGCGAAACAAACAACCAAACTTTATCATCCATTTAGGTTATTGCAATGCATTAATAATATTTACAGGTAATTTGAATGCTGTTTGTGTACTAGGCGAACAAACGAGCTCTGAGTAATTGAATGATATTGAATTCTTAAGAATTCTACGGATGTTAAAGAGAAAGAAAAAGAATAATTTAGCAATGTTGGAAGACAATGCACGCTATGCATTACGCATCTTTTTAGTTATAACATGTCAGAAAATTCATCAAGCCCACGGAGTTGAATTAACTAAAAGACAACTGACATAGAATTAAATGGTAGCAACAACTATCCACATATCTTTCATGACGAGGAGATTGTTTATGAAGCTAGAAAGAATATTATTTATTCTGTTACTACTGCGCAAGCCCGAGAACAGATATTCGTATTTAAAAAAACTCCTAAGAATACATTTGAATGAAAAATCGAATTCGCTACTCATAAATATCTAAAACCGAACTTGCTATCTGAAATATTATATTTAATATCAAAATACCATCTTCACATAGTTTTAAATCTAGTTATCTAGTAGTAATCTAGTTGTAAATCTGGAATCGAATTTTTTGCGATTTAAAGTCAAAAGTATGAAGCTGTTGTAATATAGCTTGCTATGAAGAAAAACAGTCTGGGTATGCAAGCCTTATAACGACTTCCCAAGTGACTTTTGACTTTGATGAATCAAACATTTCCATAATTGGATATAGCTAGAAAATTCTCTCTGGGTATGCTCAACGTTACGAATAGAAGGACCACAGAATCAAAGTTTTACTGCTGAAAACTCCCAAAATGGATGATACCAAATTTTGAATCGAAAGTCCATGACGTTAAATTGTTGGCAAGTCATCGCGAGGCTATGGGGAAGATATAATATTCTAGACATTGCAACTTTATTCTTTGAAGAAACTGTCACAAATACAACATATATTGCTATATTACGTTGTAGAGACATTAAGTTATTTCGAAGTAGAAGAGATTAAAATTGATGAGCAATGCCCTCGCCCGGATTCGAACCGCGGACCTGTCGAATACGCGCCGAGTGTGGACCACTACGCAAAGGATCCAGATAATTTTGAACATGCAGACCTTGCTGCAACTAGAAATGGGGCGCAATATTAAGAGATTGTAGATAATCTGCAGTTCTATACTAAATCGAAAAATGAAAACCAAGAATTTAGACTAGTTATCCCAGCCACACTACGACTAGACATTTTGCAGGAATTGCATGACGCACCAACGGCTGGCCACTTAAGGATGAGGAATTCGGCGCATATTCGAGAGGTTCTTTCGAAAGGTCCGTGTTTCGAGTCCCGGTGAGAGCATTGCTCATTTTTCATGCCTTCTGCTTTCAAAATTACCTAATGATTCTACAAGGTAAAGCGTTGTTTATATAAAGAAATCAGAAGAATGGAAATATATACATTATCATATGTAGTAATCAAGATAAAATATTATTCCGTAAAATGCAGCACAGGCTTATTTATTATATATTATAATGGTATAATTATTTGTCGTAATACACTCACGTTTGTGAAAACTGCAACACCATGAAGGACTTACGTGAGTGAGCTGAAATTTTCAGGAAATGCAAAGTAGCGCATGATATGCAAATGATTAGAATTGCAAATCCGTAGCGCATGCGTATGCTGAGCAGCGCCCTCTGAACGGCTGATGGATCCGAATAAATAGACGGCTGTAGCGAGGCGTGTATGGTTATCGGTGGTTATCTGCTAGTGGTAAACGTTAACTCAATCTGTACTTATGCCTCGTCGACGAAAGAGAGCGAGATTTGAACAACTTACAGAGTTTGAACGAGGGAGAATCATCGGCCTTCGTGAAGCTGGATTGTCGTATCGTGCAGTAGCCTCTCGTGTGCAGCGTAACAGCAGCACAGTGATGCGCGTTTGGAAGCAGTGGACGGACGAGTGTCGGACAACTCGGAAATCCGGGAGTGGACCCCGAAATGTGACGTCAGCTCGCGATGATAGACACCTGGTCCGCATGGCGCGGACGGACCGTACAGCTTCCTCTAGACAATTGGCAGCACTGTGGTCAATAGCTACAGGTGTTTCATTGTGTGCTTCATCAATTCGTAGACGTCTGCTGCAGTGTGGACTGCGCGCACGGACTCCTTTATACAGGATCCCCCTAACGCACGACCATCGCCGCCTGCGGCTACAATGGGCCAATCAGCATAGAGACTGGCGTGCTGATTGGCAGCATGTCGTGTTTTCTGACGAATCCCGCTTTAATTTGTGGTACCATGATGGCCGCATTCGTGTCAGACGCTATGCCGGTGAACGCCACCTTCCGGAGTGCATTATCGAACGCCACAGTGGACGAACACCCGGAGTTATGGTCTGGGGCGCCATAGCATATCATAGACGATCTCAATTGCTACGAATTGTGGGCAATCTGAACAGCAACCGGTATATCCGTGAAGTTCTACAGCCCGAAGCTGTTCCCTTCCTTCAAAGCTTGCCAGGCGCTGTATTTCAACAGGACAATGCCCGCCCTCATACTGCTCGGATTGTTAAATCCTTCTTTGCAGCGCAGCAGGTACAGCTTCTTCCTTGGCCTGCGTGTTCCCCGGATATGTCGCCAATTGAACATGTGTGGGATGTCATTGGTCGGCGTCTTGCTCGTGATCCTCGTCCTGTTGCGTCTGCAGACGAACTTTGGGTACGCGTACAAACGATATGGAATGCTCTTCCTCAGTCAGACATTCAAACTTTGTTTGACTCCATGCCACGTCGTGTAGCAGCACTTATTGCGGCGCGTGGTGGCCACACAAAATACTGATTCTGATCTCTTGTTCTTGTTTGTTTGCTTTGAACATTTAATCATTTATTTGTACCACTACCACTCAACTGTGTATTAAATTGCATTCAATTATGACGATTCCTTCTTGGTGTTGCAATTTTCACAAACGTGAGTGTAGTACTTATAACAATTCTACTTTCTCTGTAACATAGAAAAAGAAAATTGATGGCCTTATCTGAAAAAACGATAAGAGCATCAATTATAATAAGCATTTAAAGATGGCCTCCTTTAATATACTCTAAAGGCTGTTCATGTGTTTCGAGTTGGATATGTACGGATTCTCAAGCCTGTCACCTTGTTCTTGGCTATGTGCAAATATTCAAGCCTGTCACCTTGTTCGTAATTCAGTAAGAACCTGTTAATAATATATTCTTTAAAATATACAGTGTGGCCAATAAAAAAGGTCTTAGATCTATGAGCTTCTAGCTGCCTATCCGTTCAACCAGTCGAAATGAAGTTCCAGATATTTTTATTTGAAGATAAGCGCTCGTCATTGTGATGATTTATAACAGTAGATTTTGCATAGTTACGGTTATAGTGAAAACATTTCGAAATTTCCGAAAGGCAGCACCCATTCTTTTACTGCACAAATTGACATGCGCACTGAAAAACCATAAATGGCATTGGAATGATACACGTATCACGAAAATTACTGGTAACTTTTGCAGGGAAGAATGTTGTGAAAGATCAATGATAACGGAAGAGAAATAGAATGGGGAACACTTTTATTGGAATTACAAGTTTTCAACGTGTACAGCGTTTCAAGATAGAGTCAACTTCCATAATATTGTAGTTTCGTGGCCACAGCAATCCTCTGACTTCAATCCGATGGATTTCTGGCTCTGGAGTGATCTGAAAACTAAGGTAAAACTAAGGCACTTACCGCTTTACGTGTATCATTCCAACTCCTCTTATTGTTTTTCAATGCGTTGATAAATTTGCGCAGAAAAAAAAAGGGTGTTACCATTCGAAAATTTCGAAGTATTTTCACTGTAACAGTAAGAGCTCTGTTGTTTAAAATTATGACACTTTCAAGCACATACCTTCAAATAACATCTGAAATTTCATTTCAACTTGTTGAGTGGATCACTAGCGGTGCATATACTAGAGAAATTTCTTTTTATGATCAACTGATAATTAATTTTGAATTACGTTCTAATGCAATTATTTCTTTCTTCATTTTGTGTACAACCCCTGAATAGGATCACAATATTTAAAAGTAAATACCTAGACGAGTATTAGTAGCATAAGAGTTAATCTTTTTGTATTTCGTGTTTTGAATGAGTATAAAGTTTTCCAAAATATAACTATAGGAATCAAGGGTGTATAATAATGTTAGATTTCATGGCTTTTACAAAACTCAATTTTTTTTAAATTTATAGGGAATACTTTGAAAATTTCCATTCTCATGCTTCACTTAAATATAAAAGTCTAATAAATTTTCGAAAAATATCAGCGTATCTAAATTTGCAAAACCAGTTTAACAGAAAATCCGCTGTGAGAGTTTTTTTATCAGAAAATGGTTACTTAGTTATAGGTTCAACCTTTATAATAAACATATTTGGAAGAAAATAGCCGCATAATCACGCCATCATCATATGTGGCCTGTTATTAGTTAAATGGAAAATAACTAATTATGTAAATTAAATGAATTTAATTACATCAAATTATTTAAGCGTATCAAGCTTTCACTATCTCCTGGAGAATGTTATCTTTATAGTTGCTTATTTTAATGTTTTTTATTTCAATCGCAATTATAATCAACACTGCGGATAATATATGTATTTAAAACGTTTTTCATATACTGTACGATCACTATTATCTTTCGCATCATTTTAAAACTATATTCATAACGGTTGTCGTTTTCCAATTTACAATTACAAATTATTCTAAAAACATATCAAAACGTTATTTAAAATGGCTGTTAAAATATACAAACCATTATTTCAAATACAATGCCATGCTATCATCTGATGTTAGGGCATTGCAATGGAAATGATCATATCATTCATTGCTGTTGTTGTGGCTTAGCTTACTTGTTTGACGATAACATCAGAACAAGCCCACGAAATTCGTCGTGGCAACGAGTGCAAGAATGCACCTATCGTTGGCAAGGTCCTTGAACAGTATATGCGACAGTACGACTTTACTCAGTTCCGCTTCAAGTTTTGAAAAGAGCACCCCGGGGGGGGCGAGTGCAAGGATATCCCACCCCTCATACCCTACTATAACTTCTCAAGGGAACTTTCAGCTCGCCGCATATTTAGAGCCCGACTTTCAGCTCACTGCGCATATACTATACATTTGCAAAAATCTGTCCCTTTTTCTGGGTTTCGAACCCGTGCACTTCCGTATGGCATTAGCATCTCTGACCACTATTCCGGTTGTGTGGCTAATATTATTCATACTTATATGTAATGGATAGGCTTGATTATTTCCTTTATTTTTAGTGAAGATATTGGGATGAAATTTGAAAGTTAAATAACAAATTCTCTACGAATTCTTTTCCTTCAAGTTTTGCTTATCGAACCTGATTATCTCCTGACATTTCTCATTTCCACGTAACTCGTTTTCTATTCCACACATGTGCTATGCCGATGCTATACTATATATTGTCATAAGACTATCACAATTTTATCTGATAAGTAATTTCGAATTAAATTATAACAAATGAGGTGCCTCAACGCCAGTTACGTGTAGCGTAATGAAACGATTGTGGCGAGAAAATTTCACTTAATGCGATGTTTTGGTCATACGCTTCATTTAGTCTAAATACAAATCTGATTTCAACTTCACAGCCCTTTAATTAAGATTTCCCCCAACGCTTGTCTAGGAAAGAGTAGTGGAAAGATTTATGTTACTGATTCACTTAATTTTAATTAAGTGTCTGCACTGCTGTAGTTAATTCATTTTGTCCTTCACGCAACTTTAATTGTTGTAACATTATTTATTAATTATCCGTTTACAAGTGATAACCATAGTAAAGTAAATAAATAAAAGTTTTTCCAAAAGATACTTACGGTTGCGAAAAGAGCATATCAAGTTTTAAAAGATTACTTATTTGATCCATTACAGAATGCACAACAAATCTATCTATCAAAGGAATGTACTGGCTTTGTAGAGGATTGCCTAAGAGAAACTAGCTCGTTTTCCATTACTTCCGGACGAGCATTCCCTTCGGAAATTGCAATTTCTAGCATTTTAAAACTTTACCCATTTAGCAATTTCTAGATCATAAATAACTATAAATGCGTCATTTGCTTAAAGAAGTTATGATTTTGAAGTGACTACCGTACAGAAGGGCTCGGGCTCGAATCCCAGAGAAGCCATGGATGTTAGTAAATGTACAATGTCTTTGTGGCATGACGAGTCGGAAGTCTTCTCGTATGGATTAGTGGCAGGGGAAGAGGGGTGAGAGACTTTTTGATCCGCCCACCGCGGGGTGGAACTGGACAAAATTGTACTGTCACCTGCATGGTGCCAAAGACAGCATGGTGCCAATGGGAGGCGTGAACTTGTACTCTTTGCCACGATGAATTTCGTGGGCTTCTTTTGATATCGGATAAGTAAGATTATTCAGAAAAACGGTAACAACAACAGCAATTATGTTGAAGAATACATATGCCAATGTGTTGAAAGTTTTGAAACATGCGTTTGTAATACAGTTTAGATTTTCTTTAAGGGGTGTTGGAAGCCCAAATTCTTAAAAAAATGGTGATTTAAAATTTTTGCATTTCCGAATTCTCTATACTTTTAGCTTTCTAAAAATACCATGCGTTAATCTCTATAAAAATTAGAACTCTAAAAAAGTCTAGTTTTAACTTGCCATCGAATTTTTTATAAATGAGGATTTTTACATAAAAGCGCGATTTTAATACTCGATGTACTTTTGTAGAGACATTAGGTTATTACGAAGCAGGAGACATGAAAAATGAGAAACGCCTTCGCCGGGAATCGAACCACGGACCTCTCGTTTACGCCTCGAGCATGCAGACCACTACACCACGAAGGCATGCGAAGAAGGGGGAAGAAATACCTTATACCTTTTCTCAGGAACTACTCCTCACAGGTATGTAGACTTTTTATAGCTTATTTATTATGTTTCCTAATATTTACTGAAATGAGCTTATTGTAATGAACTAAGAAAAAAAAATTCACTTTTTTCCCCCTGTGTGCGAAAAGTCCTAAATTTTACTATGCTTGATACAATATTCTATAAATTACCCTATAACTCAAAATGTTTCAAAGCTCATTTCGGTATAATAAGATAGGTGTACTTTAGTTGCACAAAAAATTTCAAACTTGTATCTAAAGCAGGTTTTGAGAAAAAGTACATCGAAAAAATAGGCAGTTTAACATTATCCGTAGAGAGGGTTCCGACCGAGATCAGGTATCCGAACTTCTGTGAAAGGTTGTATGAATTCAAGTAACAGTATAGGAATAAGCAATGTCTACTTAATTGCTAATAATTTGTTTGCAAAATATGTATATGCAAAAGTATGCGACTTTTTTCATTTAATTAGATGCACAAACCTGTTTAAGTGGATGAATTTATTATTTCGTAAAATTTATATAACTAATCTGTTAAATACAAAACGTAAGACATTTTGGTGTCGGGTCGTTTTTAATTCTCAATCAAGCTAATGATTAATATTTAAATTCTTAATGAAATTTTATGTTTATCAAATATAGATACAGTGTATTTATTCTCCTCCAGTGCCTTGGTTTTAAATAAAAGTATGTTTTCAAAACTTCACTTATACTTCAGCTGAAAAAAAGTCTATTATTTAATTACGTGAAAAACATAAGAATCACATAAATACCGATAAGCTCTATCTTCCAGATTAGAAACAGTTTAGCTCCTACACGCCATTAAATATTTTTTATTGAAAAGTCAGTAACTCACATATACCAAGATACCATCATAGAATCACTGACACTCAATAAATCAACCATCAGGTTTCTTACAAATTCAGTTCATCAAATAAATCTAACTTAATACTCCGTGTTTAAGCATCAATAAAAATTAAAGTCTATTAAAAGTTTTAGACAACGCAACATACCTTACTTTAAATATATATATATATAACGGGTTAATTTCGAAGAACTCATGGTTTCGAATAAATTAAACGCGGGGTAGACCACGAAAGCATGGACGTTACTTAGAGAATCACTAAATTATGCAATTTTCTGAATTAAAAATACAGAAACTTGAACAAAACAAATTTATTTTTTACATCAAAATTCTGCGATAAAAATGCGTTAACAAATAACAATTACTTTTCTGGAAATTCTAACAAATGCTTCATTTTTAAGGAACTGGCCAGTTAAGAATTACATTAATATTAATTTTTAGAATTGAAACACTTCTTTTAAAAATTCTGCGGTACATAAGTTTTCAAAGACTTATCCATAAATTTTCAAACTACATTAAGACATTCAATTTTTACGTCCTTGTATGAAGTTAAAAGGAGGTATTGTAATCGCGAAAAATTTCGGCGGGTATCATATTTCAACGAAAATATCCATTTGATTGCTACCGAATGCAATTTAACGATGTTTCTGAGCGACAGCTGTACTTAAGGACAGAATAAATGACTCTTTTTCCCCCAAAATTATAAAAGTGACTTTGAAATAGATTTCGAAGATATCGTTTCGTGGCGTCTGTGCGTACGTATGTATGTATGCATGTATGTAACTCGCATAACTCAAAAAACAGTAGCCTCAGAAGGTTGAAATTTTGTATATAGGACTGCTACAATATGCAGATGTGCATCGCTATATGTTACTCGGTGAGCTCAGATTTTTTTATTCTTATATATTAGTAAATTGCGCATTTTTTGCTACAAAATGATTAAATTATGTTGTTCTTATCTTCCGGTTAAGGTTTTTATGTCTTTAGTAAATCTACATGGAATATGTGTAGAATTATCAACAATTTAAAAGTTCTAATTTAAAATAAGTTAATTTATATTCTAATTTAAAAGTTGTTTAAGCGCGGGTAAGCCTAATTATTTTTACAAGAGCAGCCATATTTGTTTATATTTGAAACTTAGCAGAATAGTGGGTTTGTTACCAATCTAGAGAAAATAAACTTCGCAACAACAAAGATAACGCATTCTTTTATTATTGTGAATTAAATCATGTTTAATCCATTCTGGAATGTATTCGAAAAAATAAGTGTTTAAGATTTACTTCGTAATTTTTAATAATGGATATTTTGAGTTTTTATGCATTTCTTCTGTCTTGTCGCGAAGTGAGAACTGAATTAGCTGAATGAGAAATACTGAATCGGCTGTGAAAAAATTTTGTTTGTTTCTTTGTTTAATTTTTTCTACATCGCTTTAAACTTATTATAGTATTTGAGTAGAACATGTGGCAACAATTAGATAATTCTTCAGATGATATACATAATTTTTGTGCATTCTGATATAGACGTAACGGTGTTAAGTGAACCTAGCGCTGAGTATCGCTTTGGTAAACAAATACAGTGAATTTTAAAGAGATTTATTCTACTGTGGTTTATGCGCTATCGAGGAAGTAGATTTAATTCAATCCAATAAGTTTAAATGAAATGCAAGAAAAAATACGTATAATTTAATATTCCGTGCAAGAAAATCATGTGGTGAACGCATGAGATTTTTTAAATTAACTTTAAATACTTAAATTTTTATTTAATATTTGAATGAACCAATAGATGATAAGTAATAATTATGCTATTCACTACATAAATATATTTAACAACAAATGGCGAAATTAGAAGATAAAATCAATTAAACTGCCCAAAGCGCTTTACATAATATATGATAATTAGCAAATTAAAAATATATTAGCCCATCATACATTTGGAAATTAAATTTATAGCTAACTGAGTCAAATAATTGATGAATGATTTTAATTTAATGAGAACTTCTTAAAAATTACAAAGAAGAATCAAAATTATTATTTGAGATTAAACATAAAATTTAGGATTTAGTTTTTTTGTTAATGCCGCATTTTGTTCGCTTTTAAAAGTTACTTAATTTAAGATAAATTTTTACTGGCAACTTTTAAATTTTTCAGATAATTATTTTTAATGCCTTATATATTCCCTTCTGTTACTAACAGAACTATCAATAAAGCTCTACTTACACAGTAAATCCATTGCATTCCTGTCTTCCTGAGAAGGAAAATAACAGACACGTTGTTGTTTATTATTTTTCTTCAAATATCTTTAAGTTTATTCATCAAGTTCTTTTACTTCTTTAATTTTTCAAGTTCTTGTTACTTACGTTCAAATTCTTGTTCATCTTATTCTTCGAACTATGGGCTTGTTATCATTTTTATTTGTCTGTTAATCCTGTTTACTTTCCTCTATAATAGTGTACCTCCAAGTATAAATATCAGTTATTTCGACATTACAGTTTTGATGACTGTGATAACCCAAGATCAGATTAAGGGTAAAGTTCTTCTTAAAGATCAGTTACAGCATTAAAAGAAAAGGAACTGTCAAGGTAACAAAGATCCAATGATGAATTTCAGAATAGGAATAATTTGCTTATTACAATTTTAGATAAAACATCATCATCGAGACCACACACGCCAAGAAAGCGAGATTCTTTCCAGCAGTTGGGCGCGGAGCCTCCTAAAGATACTGTTCTTGTCGCACTTGGAAATAATCTCAAGATCCGTTGTCCTCAAAGCCGTGACTCTCTATTTGCTTCCCGAACTAGAATAAATTAAAATACGCACACTGTGTCTAATGCAGCAGTTTTTTAAACCTAGACTTTAAAAAAAAAACGATGTCATTGGTTCGAATTTGGTTCCCATTGATGTGCGTTCACTCTGACGAGACCATTCATTCGAATTTGATTCACTCTGACGTTGATTCACTCTGACCATTGGTTCACTTTGATGATACCGTTGGTTAACTCTTTTTTACCATTAGTTTCATTACTCTGGAATACCACTGTTTCACTCTGACAATATCATTGGTTCGAATTAGTAATAACATTAATCTTTAAAATTCTTTTCGAAGCTGCATCGAACCAACTATATCTAAGCAATAAACTGCACAGATTTTCTCCAGAAAAGAAATCTAACTCCTCCAGAAAGTGCCAAACCTTGATTTTGCTCCAAAATGTCAAAAAGTGTTTTATACAGTATTTTTGTCACGGCTGTGACATACGAAATAGTGAACAAATCGGAAACGTCTACATTTAAAAATGAAGCTGAAAATTTCCCAAAATATTTCTGTCTGTCCAAAGCACATTTTCAGCTTTGAAAAAGGTTGCAAATCCGTTCTCTGTAAGTGTAGTTGCTGATTTTTGATATCACATTAGGCGACCTTAATGGAAAAAAAGATGCTGAAAGGTGCTTCACACGCTTGCAACTGCGAATTGTTTAATACCATGTTTTTCCAATTTTCTGATACTTTACGGAATTTATCTCGTTTACAGGGAACTATGATAAGCAATAAAATATTAAATTTATTATGAGTTCGTGCACTTTCTGAGGTATAAGGCAGCATATTTAAATTAAACGTGGGTGAAATCTTGAAATTATTAACTCAGACAGCCTGTTTGCCAGGATACAAACAGGTGTTAAACTACCAGTTTTTGCGAAAGGTAATATATAAGACTTTTTATATGCTTTTAAATGCATTCAATTAAAACTGCAAAAAATTTTCCTAAATAAGAAAGAGTACCAGATCTTGATATGAAAATATTATTTCTTACTCATTCATGCCGAAACTAATTAAACGAAATTCTGATGCGAGGGCTACATGACTTCCTTTTATGGCCTATTAAATATTCTTTGTAGAACAACTATAAACTGATACTAAATAATGATAGTTATTTATTATTAGACTAACTGTTACTATACATGTAGTTAAATTTTGCTCTTCGTCGAAAATTATTTTTTTTTTAAATTTGACCCTGCTAAAACATAAATATTTAATATTTTCCTCATTTTAAACGCTTCTATAACTGAAAATATATGACTACAACCAACGATTGTTAAAACAAAGGGGTGAGTATATATACACATATACACACATGTTTGGTACTGCTGAAGACACAGAAAAGGAGATGCATAATTAGATATTATAGCCATCCCATATACAAAATTTTAATATTCCACGGTTAACCATTCTCGAACTATGCGAGACAAATACGTATCTACGAACATAAATTGTGAAAAAAAAGGGGGGCAGTTCTATATCTCCCGTTCTACTGGGCCGGTTGATAAAATTAAATCTGCTCTTTTTATGTCTCCAAAGCGAGATTTAGGATATATATTAGATTTATATCTAGCATTGTTTCTAATATAGGTATTTTGACACAAAGTCGGACTTTTTCTGACATGACATGCCAATTGTTTTTCCATATATCGATTCTACGAGTCAAATCATGCCTAAATTTTAAATTTTGTAAAATTTGGTGCACAATTTACGGAGAAATACAAAAATTTATCTTGCCGCATTTTTTTAATAGCAACCTATATTCGTTTGCCTTTCTTGATTGCAGACGAACGGAAAAAAAAGTGATCGTTCAGATTTTCAAATAATTTTAACAAGTGCGTAAAAACATTTGGTTACCTTAAAACGAATATGTCAAAGTTCAAAACGCGCCAAGATGTAAATCCACGTATATCTTAAAAATTTTTGAATAAAAAACGCTGATTTTTTAAAGGTGTGCCTAGAAATACATCTACTTTAAGATGATGTTAAAAATTTTACAGGTTATAATTCAAAATTTTTTCGAAAAATTTATAAAAATTATTTAAAAATACAAATTTTAGAAATGAATCATAAAAATGGGCGAATTTTATTTGGAATGAACCTAAATTTCGAAATGTGAAATGAAAAATCAAATAAGTTTTATAAAAAAAAAAGAGATAGTAACACATATATACCAAATTCAATTAACTTTGAAGAGATAATTTTTTTTTTAAAAACTACTCGTGCAAGGTTTACCAAACTTGACAGTTGGGCACACTCTGAGTCGTAGATTCGAAATATGGTAAACAATCTGCATATCATTTCAGAAAAATGTGATTTTGTGTCAAAATACCTGTATAACAACAGTTGCTATGTATTAACCTAATACATATTCAAAATCGCGGTTTTGAGACATGTAAAACGGAAGTTAAATTTCTTCAATCGGCCCAGCAGAACGGGAAATATAGAACTGTCTTATTTTTTTTTCGCAGTATGCGTACAGACTTCGCTAGAAAAATCTCTTTTGAATTTATTTAAAATCGATTTTACAACCCTTTTGGAAAAACGATTCCTTTATTCTGTTCGTTCGTACAAACGTCCAGAACAAAACTGGCCCAAATGGATTCGGGAACGCTAAAAATGGATATTTCATTTGAAATGTGATAACTGAAATTATTCAACATTACAATACTTCCTTTACTTCGTACAAGGAAGTAAAAAGGACTTCTGAACCGTAAACATACAAAATAAACCAAAATTATAATATAAATGAACTTAATTAAAGTTATTCTGAAAATTAAAATAAATATACTATAGACTATACAGAACTTCCAATAGTTACTAATTAACGTATGTCTCATATTAAATTTTATCTGTAATTTAAATTTTAGTATTAGACATATACATGATAGTGAAGAAACGAATAAGAGAGGTAAAAAAAATAAACTTCTATTGAAATTACTTACAGGAGTTCTGAAATGCCGTGACAGAAGCAAAATAAACAAAATTTTAGCTGGATTGTTTAAACATAAATATTTTATATGTTCTAAGAATGGTACCGAGATGTAAGTACAGTGCAGAACTTAGATAACACTGCATTAGAATTCTATTGAAAATAACATATAGAAATTCTAAAATTCCTAAACAATCGAAAACAAAAGGACATTTTGCTATGGAATTTTTTAAGAAGTTAAAAGATATAAAAGTTCGAAACAGAAATATTTTATACGTTAAGAAAGCTAAGTCTCTTGATGTAAAACTTCGAAACAGTATCCAAATTCTGTTTCCAAAATTCTTTTCTGTTGTTTAATATGAGTGCATTGTAGTGAGTCAGCTCTAAAAATAGCTTTCTTTCAGACAAATAAACTACCAGTGTAGAAAACAGATTTTTTTTTAATGTTTCCAGTGTCTGGTTGGTAAGGTTCTCGATAAAACTGGCTACATGCTTCACATTCTTAAATATTGAGTCTAGATAAATACTTTCCGTTCAGAATTTCACACAATAAGGTACTACAAAATTCTATGAAGTTATGAAGATAGTTTAATATATTTGTAGGGTCATTAGGCTTTTTTTAAAGTAGGAGACGTAAAAAATGTATAAGGCCATCCGCGGGACTCGAATCCTGGACCTCTTGAATACCTATTGAGTATGCTTCCACTTGCACCGTGAAAGCATGCAGAAAAGAAGAAGAAAATACCTTATACATTTTTAGCAACAAAATTTTTACGATGCTCCCGAAGAGCAAAAATCAGTAAAAAATTCATCATACTACACTTAGACAACACCAACATTTGAATAACTTCAGCATATTTCACAGATCTATGCTTGAGTATATGTTCAAGCTATTTTTCAGCTTGAAATATGTAAATAACTCCAATTTTTTTTTCCTAGATTGGCACCATTACTCCTTAACTAGAGAGCAACACGTGCTTTGTAGCTATTTTACTAATTTTTCAGGTCAGCTATACTTCTACCAGTTAGTGAGTTTCCCTTTTGTCTTGAATGTTAGGTAATAGCTCAGAACACGAATTCCATCCAGGTACTGATATATCTAAATTTAAACCTTTAATTTATAAATGAATTAATTCCCTTAACTGTTTGTTATTGCCACATAAAGCGGAAGTATTTAGCGGAATGTTAGTTAGCTTAATTCTGTTTTGCAGTTTGAAGTCAATAATAAATTTTTAGTTGCCTTTATTTCTGCTATATTCTTTTAATGTTCTAGTATTATAAGTTAAAGCCGAGAAGAAAATTCAGCCAAAACACTAGATTAGACAGAATTTAGTTATGTGTTTCTAAACTTATAAAGGTACAAAAAAGTTTCATTTTTTAATTTATAGGAGCTTTATAACATATTTTACTGATGAAACATTTTGGTTTAGAAGGACTATATAAAATGCCAGGCTTTATTTTTACACATCCCTAATAACTCTGGATTAACACCGTTTCATTATGTTTTCTGTTTAATTTTTTTCAATCGCTCTAAGTTGAAGAAGCATATCAAAAGGCAACATTTAAGGAAGAAAAACCGTTCCTACATAATTTGAACAACTTTTATATCAAAAAGAAATGTAATCTTCTTCAGCACGCGAAAACGTTGAAATATAGAGATTTCACTATAAAATTATAATAAAAAAAATCTGAAAGTTTTCAGATTTTATATTACACCCAAAGGGACTTTTTTGTGTGTTACCTTTATTTATTAAATATCATGGTTTTCGTACTTAAACCATAGAATTCAATTAAACAGCAACATCGCAAAATATTTAAAAAGAACATATCTTTAGAATTTTCGAATCTCGAGCGATGGAGATAAAAATGTATTTTTTACCCGCAGAGTGTTGCAATTCCTTGCTCTGAAATCATTTAGTTTGTTAATCAAAAATTCGTTAAGGTTTTACAAAATATGAAATAAGTAATAAACAAATTCTAAATTTCAAATTTGGCCTTCCAGATGCCATATTCGAGTGAAGAAACTATGGTTTTCAAATTTTGATGTCTCTGAGTACTAATGTGTTTTCAGAATGCGAGAACCATACATATACTCACACAGATCCTTCATTATTTATTTTTTTTAAATATAACGCAGGGCTCTAATATTTGGTGGCAAAAATTTGAAAAGACAAACGCCGTTTTATAGTGAACGACACAAAATGGCAAAAGAAATTAATAATTTTTTTGGGCTAAAAATGTTTGAAAAATATATTCTAAAGAAAAACTTTGCTTGATCACAAGAACACATTTTTTATTTGGAAGTTGATCTCAGCTTCCACACTCGGTGCAGTGTCAGTAAGCGTGTATTTAATGTTGGTGAGTTGCGCTCATAATTAAGAAAGTCTGTAGAGACAACTGGTTGTGTTTGAAAGCAGGACATATGTGAAATGCCCTCGCCGGGACTTGAACCAGAGACCTCTCGAATACGCGCCAAGTGTGCTGACCACTACACTACGAAGGCATGCTAACAAGGTGGGAGAAATACCTTCCATACTCTCTCTTTTAAAGGGCGATTAGGGATTAGGGTCCCAAGTGCCAAATCTTAATGGTGGAGAATCATCATTCATCACCTTTTTTAGTTCGGGCGCCACTGTAGAGACATTAGGTTATTTCGAAGCAGGACACTTGAAAAATGAGAAATGCCTTCGCCGAGACTCGAACCACGGACCTCTCGAATACGCGTCGAGCGTGCTGACCACTACACTACAAAGGCATGCTAGCGAGGCGGGATAAATACCTTATACATTCACTTAAAAGAAATAGACAGTTTTACATCCATCATCCTTATTATAAAATTGAATAATTAAAAAAAAAACATTTATTTGCTTGGAGATGTAATACAGTTTATTCGCTTTCAATGATTTACCCAAAATGTTTAATACAAAAGAATGGGTGAAATTTAAAACTGTGCATTAAATTTTGGCCATACCAGGTTTATATAAGTGCAGTCATACTTACATAATTTTGCATCATATAAATTTTAATTTTTTAGGGAGTGCCATATTTAAGTATTATGAATGCAAGTCATGAAAATCATAGTTTTTATACTAAACAAAATCCCTGAACGTACAGAACAAATGCCTTTTCTTTTCTTAGACTGCGTAATACTGTTGCACTTCGTCATTTAAAAGACATCTGAACATCGTTAGTTCGCACTCTCAACTATTATTTCGCAAATCTAAGTGTCATCAATTTCCCATTTTCTTCACTTATAAATGGTTTGGTTCCTTTAATCCTACCATAATATTACCCTCTTAGATTGCTTTACTGTTTTTAGTGTGAAAAGCGATGCTTCATCATCGTTCTTTCGGTAACAGATGGTAACCCACATTTCCTTCAAAACTGTATCAAAAGAATGAAGGTGGAGACTTTATGTGGGAACTCTTGAAAACCTTTTTCTCCGTGTCTTGAAGGAGAAAATCCCCTTTAATAAGGCTTCAAGGACAATAACATGCTTTGGTAACATTCTTGTTTATATCTTGGAAAGTTTCAATGGCTTTAGAACCGTGTTAATAATTTTCCGGATAGTTTTATTGAACGTAAGAGATCTTCCAATCGAAAACAGCTTTCTTGACTATTTTCCCGGGTGGCTAGATTGAAATACGTTTAAGTAAAGAATTTAATAAAGGAAAATTTGTTCATGTTCATTTTATTCAAAGGCACGAAAACAATATAGCTACAAGTGTATTTTTTTCTGATGAGACTCTAAATATATTAAAAAAAAATAAGAACCTGAACTAAATGACTTCGGTTGCTTATTCTGTAAAGCATTAGAAGGTACAGGAAAGTCTAAGATCCTGTTTTGATCTTTTTTTTTAAATGCTACTAATTAATTTTAACTTAGGTATTCATATTAGGACTGAAGTTACGTCTTAAAGAAATAATCCTCCTCACAAACAGCTTTTAAATACCTTAAATATATGTAATACGAGTAACTGCTTCTAGAAGTTCTCTAAAAGTAAAATTATAACAGATCTATTGGCAGGTTTTCTGGTTACATTTTTCATAAATATTATTTAAGAATGCAAGCTAACAATAATTTGCTCTCGAAGGAACGAGGCAGTATAATTTTCCTTTTGAAAGTACACAACACTTTCATACACAACACGTACACGTTTTCATTCAGTACACAACACGCTAACTAATTATTAAACCCACAAGCCCCAATTTCATTTTTTTAAATTTTATATTACCTTGAAAAGAAGGAAAGATTTCGAAATGGTCAATAACTACATTTTAAAAAGAGTGATTTCAGGCTTTTTTCTTAATGGAATAAATGTGGTAACTGTCTTGAAAATCTTTCATCTGTATAAAACATCGTGTATTTACGTCGCAATCTGTATCACATTTACTCATATACAGTCGAATCCGATTAATTGGACCACCGGATAATCCGACCAACCGCTTTTTCGGACCGAATCCTAAAGAAGCGAAACAAATTCTATGTACATAAACCTAATATTATTCGCTTATTTGGACCGAAATTCCGTTTAATCGGACCAAAAAACGTGACAGAGAATAAGAAACCGAAGCCACAAGTCGGCCCTGTACAGCGGATGTACAGGTGGTCCGCGACATATGGGAGGAGCTGTAGCTGCGCTTCCCAAGAGAATGCTCTATCAAAGGTCAGGAATTCCTTAAATTGCATGACAAGAGCAAAACCAGTGCGAGGTGAACACGCGCACTATTTTTTTTTACCTTTTTTAAAACAGGAAGAAGCTATCATTTCACCACACTTTTGGGATGATTTTAGTGCCAAAGCTTTGAATGGCGAGCATTTTAGCTTTCTCTTGACATCAACATCTTGATCCCGAAACATTAAGTTTTCTTCATACCACTTTAATCAGTGAACTGTGCGCGTGTCTTGTCTGCCCTGCAAAGATGCCACGACGGGACTTGACGTTAGCTAAAAAAATTGGTTTCCTGGATCAGATCAATCAACAACCACGAAACACTAGTCAGCGTCGATTGGTGGAAATTACCGGATTGGCAATGACTACAATTACGCGCTTTATAAAACAAGAGAATGAGCTGGAGAAGAATAGGCACAGTCTGAAGGATGAGGAGGAACTTCCAAAAAACAGAAGCGTGAAGGCAAGGATTCAAACGTCGATGAGGCTCTTAATGAATGGTTTGCCATCGTTACTGGACGAACTGTGCGAGTAAGCGGTCCAATGGTAAAATGCAAAGCAGAAGAACTCGCTAAAACCTGGGCTACGATGACTTTAAAGCTATGGACGGTTGGTTGTCTTGATGGAAATTAGACATGATATAAAATTCAAGAAAGCACATGGCGAGAAAGAAAGTGCTGGCAGTGTAAGTGCTGAAGAATGGAAATCAACAAAACTGCCCGAGCTTCTTGAAAGTTTTTCAGCAGATGACACCTACAATGCTGATGAAACTGGGCTGTATTATCGTGCTAGACCGGACGGCTCTTAAGTTACAAACATGGTGCACTCTCTGGCTCCCAAAAAGGGATGGATCGCGTAACTGTCTTGTGCTGCTGAAACATGTCAGGAACGGACAAAAGGAAGCTGTTGGTTATAGGAAAAAGCACTAAGCCTTGCTGCTTTAAAGGACTTAGGATGGACAGTTTACCAGTTGTGTATCGTGCGAACAGAAATGCGTGGAAGAATTCTGAACTTTTTAAAGAATGCTTGAAGGATTGGGACAGAGAGCTACAACGCCATTAGAGAAAAGTGTTGCTTCTTCTTGACAACTGTGCAACATATCCTCATTTAGATTGCTTGAGGAACAATCATCTGGAATTTCTACAGCCCACGACCACAGCTTTGGTCCACAGCTTTGGACATGCGCATCATAAAAAATTTGAAGACCCTTTATTGCACAAGGTTGGTTAATTACATCCTTGAAGCCATTGAAGAAAGTTTGCTGACCTCATGGTCAAAAGACAGGGAAGTCAGTGCAAAGGTCACAAACAGTTACATTTGTAACCGACAGCTGGCGAAAAGTGAGCAGTGAGACAATTCAGAACTGTTTTTCTCGCTGTGGCTTTAAGCGCTTGGTTTTGGAGACGGATGTGGACGTGCTCATTGAAAGTGAAAATGATGACGGATATGTGGAACTTTAACAGGTATAAAATTGCGAAGAATTTTTATCCATCGACAACGAGCTTCAATGCTAAGATGAAAATGAAGATTACGACACTGCAACCGTTGCTCGAGTTGCAGCAAAACACACGATAGAATCGGAAGACCAATAAGGTGATGATGATGATGCCGCTAATAAGTTGGTGAAAGTGACAACACAGGATGCGAGGAAATGCAGTGAAACTTTGCGTCGGTATTTCGTGAAGGAGAGAAACGAAGGCAGTCCCATTGCTGCGCTAGAAATTTGTGAAAACGCGTAAGATCATATTGGATAAATTCTTCAAATGTTGGTAAGAACTTGTTTTTATTGTGTTTCGTGCTGAGTATCGTGGAGATCGTTTCTTATGATTTGTTTCTAAATTAATTTTCTAAATAAAAAAAGTTCGACTGTAGTTCTTGTTTGTACATGTATGTTCGCCATACGTGTGTGCCGCACAATAAAGGTCATAATTACAGTTTAGTGCATGATTTGCATGTGAATTTATAAGGTATTTCTTTCACTTTCTTCGCATGGCTTCGTGGTGTAGTGGTCAGCACTCTCGACCCGTAAGCCAGAGGTCCGTGGTTCGATTTCTGGCGAAGACGTTATTCATCTTTCATGTCTCCTGCTTCGAAATAACCTAATGTCTCTACACATTTGCTCTTCGCTACATATAGCAAGTCCGGTCTTATAACATAGGACATGTTCGTGTAATCGGACCAGCCGGTTAACAGGACCAAAACGTTCGCTTCTCGATGTGGTCCGATTAACCGGAATCTACTGTATATCTATTTCTCAGCAAACGTCTACCTAATATGTCTCATTACATTTGTTGTTGTTGTGATTTATCTCACTTGTCTGACAGTAACATCAGAACAAACCCAAGAATTTCATTGTGAAAAGGAGTTTACAATTACACTTTCGTTGGCAAGAGCCTTGAGCACCATACAGGTGATAGTACTACCTTGCTCAGTTCCTCCCCCCAATTTTGATGAGAGTACCCGGGTGGCCGGAAGAATCCGAAAGTCTCCCACCACTTGTCCCCTACCAGCAACCTCTCGAGAGACTTTCGGCTTGCCGCATATTAAACGTGCAGCACAGACACTATACATTTACGGACATCCATGCTTCCTCCGGGATTCGAACCCAGGCTCTTCGGTATGGCAATCAGTGTTGCTAACCACTATCCCGGTTGTGCAGCATCACAGTATATTTATCAACACTATGATACTATTACTTTAAAATAGACACTTCAAGCTCTTTACAAGTTATTTATTTATTTTTTTTATTACTTCTTTACTTATTCTCATTTACGATCGTAACTTGTCTTGCCTATTTCTCACAGCACTTATTTTGTCCATCATAGCTGAGACTGAAATTAAATTCAACCTTCACTCGTTCGCTTTTCACGAAACAATAAATGCTAAATGAAGTAGAGAGGAAGGAGATTCAGTCATCTTCATCGCTAACATTATTATTGTTATGTGGCAAGCCGGAAAGAATAACATGGCCTTGAAACGCTTATAATAAGTTAACAAACTGTTGTTGTTGCTTATGCTCACTTGTCTGACGAAGTCAGCCCAAGCCCACGAAATTCCTCGCGGCAAGAAGCGCAAGATTACCTTTGTCGTTGGCAACAGCCTTGAGCACCTAACAGATGACATTGCGATTTAATTCAGTTCCGCCCCCAATTTTGATGGAGAGCACCCCGGGGAGGACGGTCTCCCCTTCCACCATACCAGACGACAGGACTTTTGGCTCGCCGCATATTTAAAGTGCTGCCATGCCGCACCGACACTATACATTTACAGACAAATCAGACATACTGTTACAAACAGTCACAGCTCTGCAGACGCGAATTTGTACGCTTACGAATTAGATTGTGAATACCTGCATAATTTTTTGGCGACATAGTTAATACAAGTGGTTCAATTCCTTTTGTAAAATAGGCATAATTTGAAGATTATTTTAATTTTGCGCACGAGTGTATCACCAGTAATTCTGCATATGAGTTTAGCAATTTCACCTACTCAAGCGTTGCGCTTTATTCCTTTAGAAGTTAAGTTAATTCATTCAACAAGCTGAATGATGACACGATCATTGAAGGATAGTGCTGAAAAACCATTGAAATATACTAAAAACTGATGTTCGTCTCAGAGGAAAAGGAAAAACATGTGTCGTGGCTAAAAGACTGGAGGTTTAGCAAGAAATTTTGCACTCTAATGATGAAATGAGGTACAGAAAGATCTATAACGATTTAATTATTTTAGGAGTTATTAAGTCACTAGACACTCTTCGTACATTCGATAATTTCTAAACATCTCTTTATAATTTCCATTCATTTTTTTGCTCTTAAGGTGAATTATGCAGTGAAGTGCAACACGCTTTTAACTTTAAAGAACATAAAAAATGATATTTTTTCTGCAATTTGAGAAAATGAATAACCCAGGTGATGTAAAAATTAGCTAGTCTCAAATGCAATTTTCTTTCATACTACACTGAAGATTCACAGCGAAAAATATGCTATTTTTGAAAACCTTTATCGTTATAGATAATTATATTCTAAAGAAAGTAATATTTACCCTGAACTCAATAAATCAGAAAACATATTTTGTAAAATATTCCGATAGAAAAGTTCTCTATAAAAAGAGTATTTTGTAGCTTGTACCGAATGAAAGGTAAACATTACGATAGTGAAATTACATCCAAAGGAAAAGTGTCTTAAATAAAGTAAGGGAGAGAGCTTTTCGATTAAGCACATAGTGCTTGTTCTGTTGACATTCTTTCTGACGAAGGTTAGTACTATCGAAGCGGACACTAATGGAAAATTGGAAGTGGAAGTGCATTTTTATTGAATTCATTTTAGATCCTGTAATCGGTATCAGCGTTTCCCTTATAATTTAAGGTCCAACAATTTTCTAAATGGGAAAAGGAAGTTGGTTCCCACATCAAAAGTTAAAGTAAATATTTCGAAGTTCTAAAATACAGACACAATATTAATTAAACAATTGCAAACTAAAACTGAAACTCAGTTTTTTAAAACTCTGAACATATATGTGGCGCTAAGAATAATGGTGAAAATTAAAGTTTACAATAACAGCGAATACAATTTACTTTATATTCAGAAGAGCCGAGAAAGGTGTGAGGTAATCATTTGCCTCAGGTGGACAAATGGAAGAGGCTTCAAATTAGATGCGACAATTTAGCAATTCACTTTAAAAAATAAAAATTTTTAAAAAAATTTAAAATCTTTAGTATTTTATATTAAGCCGAAAAAGACTTGTTTTGATTTACACACACGTACAAGTATATGTTTCGAGAGCACGCCTTTGGACTAAAAATATTTAGAAACAACATAACTTAAGAATTTCCGATAGACATTCTCATGGATGGAGATAAAAATATTTTATTCCATACAGTGTGTTGCCGCTGCTCGCTTTGAAAGTTTTGAGTTTATTAAAAAAAATTAATTAAAGTTTAAAAAGTTAGATAAAACTCTCCAGATTACATATCCAACAGTGATTTAAATTAAATGAGATTGAATTCAGACTTTTGACATCATAACTGTTTATAACAAATTAAAGAAGAATAAACAGAGCAGCAGAGGTTCTAATAGCAGCGATGGCAGGAATCAATCTGTCTAAAAAATGGCGCTACTCGGTATTTACAGTAGCAGTTATGTAACGAAAGTTTAAAAAAATATGAAACAGGTAATAAATCAAATTCGAAATTCAAAATTCAGGCTTCCAGATGCTCATATTCGAGTAGAAAACTACGTTATTCAAAATTTGATGTCTCTAGGTATCGTTGTCTTTTCACACTGCGAGAAACATTTATGTATTCATGCAGATTCTTCATTTTTCTAATTCCATTAAATGTAATACACGACGACAACATTGATGGCAACAATTTAAAGAGTGATACAGTCGTTTATAGTGATTCGACCCAAAATGTCGTTTCCAGACTAATAGCCTTTCTGGGCTAACACCCCTTTAGGCTAATATAATTCTAACATTCATCTCTGTAATACACGGATTAATATGAAAACAATTTTTGTTTCCTAAGCAGTCAACCTGAATTAAGAGAATAATTAATAACGTTAATTCATTCGAAGAAAAGATGAGGTTTCAAATTAATTTACACTTGTAATGAGCTCAGAGACTTTAAAAACTTGCATAAAAACTTATATACTCCCAACAAATAGTAATTCTTTACTCTGTTTTCCATTAATTTTCCCACTACTGCCATAACAAGCTTTCCGAAGACCACAATTTACCATAAATGCGACGTAATTGTCGACAATTTTTTTAGCATGACGCACAAAGATCCATTGATCCAATAGCATCAGGCGATTGAGCAAGAGTGTTTAAAAATGAAATATCAAAGAATAATACCTTATGTATTATTCTTTGATATATTTTTTGTGTAAAATTTGCCAATGAACGAAGCGCATGCTTTGATGTTTACCTTATTGTATCTATGTGTAATTTGGTGGGAACTATACGTATGGTTTCATTTACGGTTACTTCTGAAACAGATATATATTTGCTAGACCGATTCAATGAATCGGTATAAAATTTTTTATCATTCTTTGTCAATTAGAATTAAATATTGTTGCAAAAAAATTCGGCGGTTGCGCCTGTATGTAAGCTTTCCGGCATAGCACTAGGGTTGCCATAAAATAGTGTATGGGAGGGTTGCCAGATTGGCGAATTTATCGCCCATTTGGCGACCAAATAGTCGCCAAATCGGGAAGCTTCTAGTATAACTTCCTGTCGAGATATTTCTCGAAACGTGTGGAACCTAAGGAAAAGCTATATAAACCCCTGCATTTCTGAGAGCCGGCATTGTGGGAATAGCTGCTTACTCTGAGTGCTAAGCTACGCTAGAGTTTTGTGAACGGAAAGCGATCGGGATAGTGCTTTGCCGTGAAGCTACCTTTACAGTATAGCTTGACAGTGTATTGGCGATTGTTCCACGGTGTTTATTAAAAGTTTAGTGTTGCCGTGAAGCTAACTTTACAGTTACAGCCTGAAGCTGTGTTGCTGATTGTTTCAGCGTATTTATTGTACATTTTCCACGCTTTTAAAGGTAATTTTGGAACTGTGCTGTAAATAGTGATTCTTGTAAATAAATTGTGCTTTTTATTGTTCTGCATCGTGTTTTCATCGGATACTCTCAAATCCACGAACCTGTATAACGCAACAATATGTAAGGTAAGCTGTAACTTCGTTTTTTTGTGCCTGTGTATTATTCTGTTGTTTGCAGTGAAAACGAATAATAAATAAAATGAATATTTTAGTTTCAAAGAAATAAAAAAGAAATTGAAAATTGTGAATATTTTATGGAAGATTTAAGGCAATCTGTTCTAGTTAATTCTAATACAATTTATTTTTACACAAAAGAACATGATAGAAAATGTTTTTTTCTTCGTAATAAAAATATATGTAAAAGAAAATGCTGCTAAATTTTACCAAAAAACTTTTAAAAATAGTTTCTCAAAGACTGAAACGTGAAGAAAGTTTATACAAATAAACGCTACGAACAGCTGATTTAAGATTAAAAACTATAAACCTTCGAAATCAGTTAGACCAGAAAGGGCAACCTTGTTTATTGCTGCCAATAAAAATAGCAGTAAATTCTTTTCACACTTGCGAAAGTTAACACACTGAAGCCTACTGAGTTATCTGAAGACGCAGGCTAAAAAGTAAGGATAAAGTATGAAGCATCATTAAATGCTGTTAATTTTAATATTGTTCTTACGTTACTAGTGTTGACTCGTTAATTTTAAAATTAGGTATACTGTAGTAAATACATACTGTACTGTAAAATTATACATAATTATTTTTAATTATACATACTGTAGAGATATGATTGTTTTTAAAATGGTATGGCAGAAATAAGATTAAGTGAATTCCAGCAGCGATGCAACCTGCGATGCTCTGGATAGTTGCAGAAAATCCAGATCCTTTTAGCATGAAAATTACATTCAGTTTGCTTTGGTGTTGCAAACTACCTAGGATAAAAAACATAAACTAAAAAGTGTCACGGATTTAAGACAAGAGGGTATTTTCAGTGCTTCTCATTTGATAACTGTAAATCGCTACATATGTTTCATTTTTCAGAATATATAAAATATAATTAAACATTATTGCAAGAATTACTGTATTATCGCGTGAAACAAGTACTTTAAATAAGTATAAATTTGCGCAAATATATTTTATTTGTTGTATATATAGGCAGTTCGAACATTTTTAGACGATTTGCATTGCATTTACAGAAATAGTTTACCTAAAAGTTTTGTGTTTTAAACGTTCCATTTGATAACGCTTATTCTTCACTATCTTTCTACATCGTAATCTCGAAGACAATAAAACTTTTTTAAGTAGCAGAAGAATATTTTATTCCATTTCTTTTGAGCAGCTTCCCAAAGTCCAAGGAGAACTGTAGGTCTAGGTCTGGACAAGCCGCTTTTTTAAAACTTTAAAAGAGCAAACATCCATGGATGATACACTAGGAGATTTAGTAAGGATATGTATGAAGGTTACACGTTTCTAGTTCTATTTTTCCATAAAATTAACAGCAGATTTTGCGGTGTGGCTGCTCGCTTTGTTTTGATGCAGTTCTACTAATTAATGGCACTGTGAGTAAAGAAAGAGAAGTTATTTCGTATTTGAAAATTGGGTATAAAATATGTTCCTGATAATATGTGAGGTTGACCTTAACAGTGCTCTTTAATTTTCATTTGTCATCATATCAAAAATCAGCAACAATCATAAACTCCTTTGAAAAACCTTTATTTAGGTTCTTTGAACCGTGTTCTAAGATTTTTTCTTCCCTTTTATGATAATAAACGGATCTATTTTTATTACTGTCATTTAAATGTACCCAAGATTCATCTATTGTAAAAATATTTTCCATTTTTATCCGAATAAATGTTTCTTAAAGAGAACTCTGCAGCGCGTTCTGCGTTCGGCAATATGTCGTAGAGAAAGACGATGCACATTACGTTTTTTCACTTTTTAAGATTCATATCAGCATTAATCACTTTGTTTACGGTTGACACTGAGCATCTTAATGGTTTTGCAACTATCCTTTGAATTGGCGGATTTTCTTTGCCATTAAAAGCTTCGCCATTTTCGTAACATTCCATTTTTTCCTTGGATATATATTTTGAATAATTTTTCTCCTTGAAGTCACACTTTGACGTTGTTTTCCTTTCGTACCGAAAATATTATCTATCATTGCCTTAGATACCGAAAACGTAGAATTTCACAACATTTTTAATAACTAAATTTGAACAATTATCTTCGGAAAGAGCACATACATAGAATTCCGTCCGTTGCGTTTTTAAAAGCGCCATTTTAAATGAAAACAAAATTGGTAAATACCAGACGATATTTTAAACTTTCAAAAATATAGTTACAGTTAGAAACTTTTTTCCAAGTAGGATATCCTTTTTTTACAGCATAGCAAAGTCATCTAAAAATGTGCTAACAGGCTTAGTATATGAATATATAAAAACTTTTGATCGTACCTATTGGTCAAAGACATCTACGAACAGTTGCATAAATGTCTTAAATAAGCTAGATTAATGCTTTGGCATTACTAAATGAAAAGCAACCAATTTTACAAAAATTACGATTTATTTATTTATTTATACACACACACATATATATTTAATTTTCCTCCCCTTCCCCAAAAAATAATACAGAGCATAGAGACATGCATTTATCTCTTCGCCTTAGGTAAAAAAATATGTAGGCCGTGATTTTCAGTGCTTTGTAAATAAATGTAAGAACTCTTGAATCAATTAATAATAGTAAAAAGAAAGATAAGAAATGAAGTTAATATTCCAAGTTAATTTTATTAACTTACGAAGTAAACCAAAGGTTGTTTATCAATTCGAATATGAACATATTCGTCTTTCTTCGGATGGAACTTTGAGGGCGTGATTATATGGTAGATAGTATATTGTCTTGGGCTCGCAATAACACAAGTCGGAATTCTGGTTGTGGCACGAACTGTGGAGAATTGGCTTATTTAGGCAGTATGTTTTAGCTATTGAATGGAAGCTATAATCACCTTTTTATACAACTTTCATTTTGTTTCGTATATACTTCAGAAATATCGTAAAAATACCTAATTCTTAAAATTAAAAAAAAAACGTTATTAATTACGGGAGCTAAAGTAGCTTGAAATTTAGATTTTTTTTAAGGATAATTCGTGAACCAATATATATATTTCATTCACTTACAGATTTGGATTTCACTATATTTTCAGAGTTATCAGTTAGTGCAGATAAGGCTAAAAGACACATCGGGAAAATTTACGTGAGAGAACGTTATTTGACATCTAGACTTCATTAAAAATTTTATCTGTCAAAACAGTTATTACCTTAATCCAGAGGTCTTAAACTCGAACTCCATGCCGGCCGAATACATGATCTGAAAATAGCTGATGGGCCATATCCGAGACTTTTTTTTTTCAACAAAATGAAAAATTTTATTAACAAATAATATTTTATATTTCACTAAGTAAATATTATTACTTAGTAAGCGAAATATTATTTAATTATTATATGTTATTTCCTATTTGCAATCTGAAGAATGATATGCGTAATTATCCGTCAAAATAGTTATTACCTTAATCCAGAGTTCTTAAACTGCGCGCAGGCCATGACTGCTTAAACTGGATACACGATCTGAAAATAGTTGACAGGCCAAATCCCAAACACTCTTTTTTTACCAAAGTGAAAATTTTATTAAAAAATGTAAAAAATATTTTAAACTTTCTTAGTAATTTCTTAGTTTCTTGATGGATGTATAAAATACATATGTTTCTATGCAAAAATTATAAACATCTTTACTTCTTACTGTTGCTTGACATTTAATGACTCGTCGATTCTGATATAGTTTGTAGCCTAGGAGAGAAATTGCTAAAAATTATCTTCATCACGGGTTGTAGATTATAGTCATAAGTCAGTCGGGCTCTTTTCTTACTGATATTCCTCTGACTGGCTAGGGTTTCGCTAAGATAACACAAATTTCCCAAAAGTACTATGAAAAAAAATATTTTCTTAACTTTAATTTAAAAATTCTCCGGGTATTTTTTGCCTGGATTTGTGTATTTTTAATGTATTTCCTTAATTTCTTTGACATTTTTAATATGTACGTATATATATGTTCTTACACATATTACAAAAAATATTCTAGGCCACATATATACAGGGTGTCCCAAAACGACCGCATAGACTCTGCACAGCTAGATTCCTCGTTGGGAGTACATAAAAACTGCCCAAAGAAGCGTTCCTGTACGATCCATAGCTTACGAGAAAAATACCAAAAACAAAGTATGACGTCACTGCGGGGGCAAGAAAAAAACACTTTATTGGACATATCAGCAACAGTATTGGCATATCTTTCCAGACGATAATGTTTAAAACGCTTGCCGCGCATATCGCGTCATGCATGCGTGCGCGCCGTTGAAAGATGTTAAGCCGCCGTTGAACTGGTATTTAAAAGGCTGCATCTTGCAGCTACCGGTAGTCTTCGTATGGTGGCCATTTATTCCGTTCGTGACTATGCGACATGTACTTGATGTACGGCCGATGTAATGGAAATGCCTTACGAATTGCTAAGGAGTATAACTGGCGATGCCCGTCTCGCCGTCCACCCGATGTCAAAGCCATCCGTAAGCTGGACGACAGATTACGAAATACGGGAAGCGTCTTGCCAACAGCCAATCTTTTCGATACCGGAAGACCGCGGAGCAGCCTGACGATAGAACAGGCGGATGCAATACTGCAACCATTTCGGTACCCAACCGTGGAAGGTCTGAAACCAGAAACGCGTGGCCTTCTGTGAATGGTTGTTGCAGCAACAGAACAGAGATAATGGTTTCATTGTACATATCCTGTGGACCGATGAATCATGTTTCCCTCGTGATGGGGTATTCAACTATCACAACAGCTATATGTGGTCCCAGGTCAATCCGCATGCAATCCGGCCGCGGAAATAGCAGGAACGTTAATCTCTTAACGTGTGGGCCGGCATATTCGGGGATCGCCTGCTTGAACCATATATGTTGCCTGAACGGCCTTCCGGACAGTCGTACTTGGTGTTTCTCAATGAGGTCTTCACCGAGTTCCTCGATGACATACCATTAGCGGCAATACAGGGACTTTGTTTCCAGCATGATGGGGCTCCGGCGCATTTCTGTCCTCCTGCACGTGGTTGGCTGGATATGGAATACCCCGGCCGCTGGATCGGACGTGGGGATCTGGTTCTATAGCCACCACGTTCGCCAGATCTTACACGATTGGATTTTTTCCTATGGGGCTATCTGAAGGAACTGGTGTATCGAGACGTAGTGACAAGACCAATGGACTTAGTTGCTCGTCTTCATGCTGCTTGTACTTCGATGGAACCCGAGATGCTGCAACGTGTGATGACACCCATTCCACGGCGTGCTCAAGCCTGCCTCGACATGCACGGCGGAAACTTTGAACACCTGCTTTAAATTGTGCATCTACTGTTGTTGATATGTTCAATAAAGTGTTTTTTCTTGCACCGGCAGTGATGCCATAGTTTGTTTTTCGTATTTTTCTCGTAAACTATGGATCGTACAGGAACGCTTCTTTGGGCAGTTTTTATGTGCTCCCAACGAGGAATCTAGCTGGGCAGAGTATATGCTGTCGTTTTATACTGTATACGGCCTTGTTGGTTAGAGGGTTCACATATAAATAAATGTATTCCCAAACAAAGCAGTTGTTCTTACTGGGAAAATTCGCATCTGCGCTGACAGCATGAAGAAAAGTTGTTAAAGTTCTTTATCTTCAGATCTTTGAATAAGATTTACATTATATTGTAAATTATTAGCTCTATTATAGCTTTTCTGGTGCCTTTCTGATATTGATTTTTAAAGGAAATGAAAGTAATATAAGCCCGGACTTAAAGTAATTAAAATATTGAAATGTTTGAAACACAGTGTTTGCAACACATACATAACTGAATGTCTTTGTGGGCCAGATAAAATTGTTTTGATGCCACTAATTCGGGACCACAACCTTAATCAAATAAAAATGAACTATTGAATAAATTTTGAAAAACACAAAATGAAGATTTCTTGTTGTTGACAGTAAAATAAATAAAAGGCAAATTAAAATATGTGAGAAAAATAGTTTTTCTTTGTTGGTAATAACTATTATATTTCTTTCAACTGTTTATTTTGAGTTAATTTGAATAAAGCTTTTTTTTCCTAAGTTAAAAAAAGTGTAAACTAAGTAAGCTTATCAAACACTGTTTTACTGCGCATAATAACTGCTGTAAAAGAGTAGCGTAATAGTTATGTTATTATAATAAATATAGCTGCCATAAAATTCAGTAAAGAAAATGTAAATATGCAATGATAAAGAAATATTTATAAACTAGTTATTTCGCTCATGCATCTTATAAACGAAAACAAAATAAACTATAAGTACAATTAAATAAACTATAAGAAATATGCATTGCTAATGTATCTAGAAACACACAATCTATTTTGTGATATGTAGTTCAGAATAACAATACATATATTATAAAAATAATATTTTAACCCATAAATTATTTACACACATTTATAGCTAAACACCAACAAAACTCAGTATGCACAACAGGTGCTTGGATTACACCTCGTAATTTTCCGGGTATTGATTCTACGAATCGTGCTAATTATTTTGCCTTGATTTCTATTCTTTAAGAGCTTATTTAAGGTTTTTTTGCCATACATTTTCTATTTTTCCACTTGCAAATCTAAAGCATGCCATAAATTCCCATAAGAAATGAAAACTGGCGGTTGTGAGGGTATTCTCAGTCAATTCTTGATTTACTACAGGGACTGTATGTTTGGGATGTTTGTATGTTTGGGTACTGTAAACATAACGAATCTGAAATTTAAAGCTTTGTGTGTGTAAGGATATTTGAAAGACTAAGGTTTCTTACTAAGGTCTGGCAAATTATCGTCATGGCTGTTAAATGTCTGTGATGTGATCAACAATAACTCAGAAAATGATTAAATTTTAAAGATTTATTCTGTAACATCTAGACGGTTACAAACTAAAATTAAAATTGAGTTTTTAACATTACTTGTTAGTAAAAAATATAGTAACAGTTGCCAAAGTAAACTAACTACATGATTTGTTGTTACATATGGCTTTATTGGAAAGTTCAATCCAAACATATAAAACACCTCAAGTATCACACAAGAACAATGATATATAATAAAAAAAAAAAACAAACATTTAAAGTAAGAACCAAAAGAAATGAATATGGGAACAAGAGTAAAAAGTTGAAAATTTAAACAACAAGGAAAGAAACATAAGAGATGTAGCCTTTACAAGGAGTTCATGGAAATTCTGGCATTCCAGTATAGTTTGCTTATCCTACCACGTTTCTGAGACTCTTTATCATGTTCTGGGCATGTAAAAAGATGCATTCATGATGCCCGAATTACAAATTTGGTATATACTAGATGGAAGAATGCCAATTTTATTAAGATGATGTGCCATGCAATCGTGGCCTGTTTGCAGTCTGAAGTTTGCCACAGCCTCTTTACAGAGTTTTTGACAAAACGTTCTCCAAGTGACTTGAATGTTAGCTCAGTATTTGCCTGTTGAGTTTGTTGCCTGGTCAGATTTAAGAGTATCCATTAATTTCTCAAAAATATGCTTTTTAAGTGACTGTGGAGAAAGTGGTTTGTTGTTTTGTTGTCTTATGTTTCAAATGTTCCTCCCTTGGCTAGTGAGTCTGCCTTTTCGTTATTGTCTTTACAAATATGTGAAGGGATCCATTGAAAATGATTGATTAATTATTTAATGTTCATTCTTTTGCAGTTGATCTAAATTACATTCTGGTGAATTCTAACAGAAGAAAATGAGAAGATAGAACAAATTAAAAGAAAATGATTGGTTAAATCTTACGTCTTTTTTTCTTATTCATTTAAACAGAAAAAAATACACAATTTCTAAGCAATCCTGAATGATATATTACTTCGCAACTTATAATTATGTAATCTAACACTCATTAAGCTTCAGTTAAACTCATGTGGCCATTTCCACTAAAACGCATGAATTTTTACATCATTACATGACTGCAACAGTATTTCATACTAGACTTTCAATTACAGGAAAAATTCCATTAAAATGCATGTATCCTCACATCATTACATGACAATACACTATTTCATACTCGGCTTTCAGTTACAGAGAATATTTCCATTAAAAGGCATGCATCTTCACATCATTCTATGACCACTACAAAAAGTATTTGATAGTCGGCTTTCAGTTACAGAGAAGAATTTTGAAAAAGATTCGAGATTCAAAAACTTGTGTCTTATGTTGTGTGAAATTTTTAAATTTTAAAATTAGTTAAAAGAAATTAAAAGAGTCAGCTGATTATAGTTTAATCAAAGTATTATTGACCGTCTTTAAAATGTTCATTGAGGAGAAAAAACAATGGCAACCGTGATGTATGCAATTTTCAGTGGCTATTGGATCTACAGTGTCAGTTTGTGGTTACCCTGAATGTATCAAGCTCAATTGTTTGTTAATGGTTAAGAGCTTTGTGTTTAGTGTTTATCAGTTTGAAAGCTTGAAATTATCTCTGCAATTGCTTGAGTTATGAAGACTGCTGAATATATGGAATTTGCTCAAATATGCTTTATGAAATTATATTGAGGAAATACGTTTCAAGATTTATTATCTTTAATTAAGCATTTCATTTTTAAAATTTCATTTGCTTATTTTTAGTTAATAAAAATGTATTTATAAAACTATGTTTCTAATTTTATTTTATTAAAACACAATTTCAGAATTTTCTTATATTAAGAAAAAACTTTTCTGTTCTTCGCTCTTATATAAAGGGTTAAAGAAGAAGAATGTGAGCGATTCGACAATACTTTGGATTTTGTATTAGAGAAGATTTAGGATTCTTTCCAATTGTAACTTGAGATTTTGATTTCAAAGTAAATGTTTTGCTTATAATACACATCTTTCTTTCCACCCGAAATGAAAATATTGGACTTGCTTTCGTCAGAAAATATTACGCTGAGGAAAATACTCTTGGGTTATTGACATTCGCTTTGGCAAAATCAAGTCATTTCTACCTTGTTGTCCCATAAGATTTCCTTTCTTAAGACTTTTTCTTGACGTAAGATTTCTTTTCGGTACTCTACCTCAATATGTGCTTTATGAAGAATATTACGAATAGCCTGAAAATTTAGTATGGTCCCTGATGCTGAAATGACATCAATAGCTCCTTCTCCATCACTTGTGATGAGGTTTTGACACTTGCTTTATGACATTCCTTAGCGGCGATGTATCCATCTTCCTCCAACGCCAAATACTGATTTATTTTTGGCTCTGCCATAGCTTCTTTCTCTTTATTATCACTTAGAAAACGTCAGAAAAGTTGAGATGTAAATTTTTTTTCACATTTCCATACAACCTTAACTATGATAAAGAAATGATATAATTCTATGGAACAGAAAGTTCTTGCATTTTTTTAACAGCCAAAACTTATTTTATTTTCTGTAGAATTGTACTACAATGTTTCTTTATCAAAAAGCGAGACTTCCTTTTATTGCAGTTTGCACAACGTATTATTTAACTATTTTATAATGCTTTCAAATGTGCAAATATTTTTCTGTTTTTGGCTCGAATAATATGATTTAATTATTTTAGTGAATAGTTCTTTAAATTTTTTTAAAATTAGACACTTGTGTTTACTCCAAGAAGAATCGAATGTTTAATAATTTTTCCCATAATGATACGTAAAATCTATTTATTCAAAAGAAGGTATATATATAAAATTTCTCTTTTGCCCATCTTGTATATGTCGTTTCGTGTTACATTTAGGCATGGTATGTGTATGGGTTACACATTAGGCATGGGGTACACATGGTACACACTTAGTACCATACTATGGTAGCAGCACTCTGGGAAAAAATGATTTTGAGCCTGCTGACTCCAACTCCGAGGGAAGATTGTTTCATTCGATTGGACTAAGGATGAATTGTAAAGACTCGAACCTGATAATAGAGAGGTAATAACACTGTACTCCACCGGAGGGTTGGCTTGATGAAACCAAAGGCTGGGTGAAACCTCTGGTGAGGAGATAGGTAACAACTCTGCACCCTGTCTGGCGTGGATGGCCTACAGTGGATGGGTCCTAGTCCGCGTAGTACTGGAGGGAACAATTTGATGACCAGTCACATCTCCAGGTTTCATCGTTCTTACCACTGTGGTCTCTGAGCCCTGGAAGTGATGACTCCGTTGCCCAGTGTAGCAATGGTTCCGAGAATTACTCTTTAAATTCTGCCACCTTGGGACTGGGACTCCCAGGATGGTAGTATGGATGGTATACTTCTTCTTATCTCTCTTTGGGGACATTGACTAGAGTCCCACCCTCTGCCTAATACAGAGGTTTTCCAGCTGGGCTACAATCCGTGTAGTGCTTGAGTTTGAGATAGAGGAACACGTACACAAGTACGTTATACTACATTATCTTTTAACACATCATCATAGGTTTCAACAAATCCGCTGACATGAATTTAATCTTTTGATAGCAGAGCCTGATATAACAGTTTCACACGTAGTAACAGAAGATATACTTTTACTCTTTAATGTAATCATATCAATTAATAGAAATAGTGCTTCTCTTATGACAGATAAAAGTATTTAAAATTTATCTTGGAAAAGTTTAATAATTAATAACGTACTTTTATTCCGCATTGTTATTTACATTAAAAACTCTATTTGTAATAATATAGTAATTACAAAACTAAAAATATCAGATTGTTTGACAGTTTTTCACAACAAAAATGCTGAAAATGTTTAATTTAAATTGAAGGTTTGCATCCTGTCATCCACAAGTAATGTCATTTCAAAGACATCACATATTAAAACTTGTTCTAACACGTTTAAACAAATGATTTTTCACATGTACCACTGAGTATACACACAGATACTATACTATGAATACCATTGAGCATATACAGCTTAATTTAAGAAAATCTAGTCTTGCAAGAGCGAAAATACTATTTATTCTGTTGCATTAACAGTTGTATGATAATTGCTGCCGAAATAATTGGTATTTCCTTATTTTTTGCGTTATTTAAACATACAATGGTTGGAATTTTTTCATTTTCTTCAGTGACCTTATTTTGAGAGGATACAAGATTATCTTTATGAGAGTGTTGATGATGGGGTTCCCCTAAAAAGCCCCATCATATACTGAATATGTGGCTTCGCTATGCGGTACATGTTTTACATTTCATCAATGGGTATAATTTCTATTGGAATAGTCTATATACACATGTTATGTCCTTTACACATGCGTCTATATACATGCATAGATAAGTAGATGAGAAAGAAAATGTATATATCTATAGAACATTTTTTGAGTAGATATCTCCCGAACTTTTTTTTCCTTTTTCAATTTAAGCAATGAATCATTGACAGATATCAAACAATGTAGGCTTTCAAATTGCGATAATCTGGTCCTTTGGCCAATAAAATGCGAAAATATTGTCCCATAGCCAACAAAACTGCAGAAAATCGGAAATTTTGTGAGAACCCTTATAGAAAGAAAACAAAATGTCTGATTGGCTTGGATTATTTGATTATGGCAAAGCACGTGAGGGCTATCTGCCTAAGTGTGGAGATGCTTTTGTGGAGGACATTGTAAAGAAAACTGCTCGTCCACACATTTCACATGGGGAAAACCACGAAAATAGTCATGCAGCCTGTCCGTTGGCCTGGAATCGAGCCCAGGTCGAAACTACCAATGTTCAGTAAGTTCGGCCGAGCGGTGTAGTAACTTTCACCGCTCGGCCGTTAGTCAGAAAATTTTAGAAACATAATTATTAGTTAAAAAGTGCTGTACGCATCTCAGTAATTAAGAAACATGGGTTTTAGTTTGTGAGATCTCCTTGTTAAATTTTTGACATTTGAAGTAAATGCAGAAACCAAGTAGAAGAAAGGTTAAAAGAACCCTTTATTAAAACTCTTTGGAATTCACAATACGTCGACTTGACGCTAACAAACTACGCCTCGCTTGAGCGGTAACTCAACTAACAAGAACTAAACAAAATATTCAAAGATATTAACAAACAGTAGAGTATTTTTTTTACCAGGACTCAGATAATCTTGTTACCCAAAACCGCGTCCAGGTCTAGTGGCAGCAAAGTAATAGCTGTTACTCGACATTAAACAGCAATAAATGCAGAATCAGAACCTCACGCTACAAAGTTACAGTGCTTGCCCACACTCTTTTCATGTTCTCCTAGAACATAGTATTTAAACCTTTTCTTTCCTAAAGGTAGAATTTGCACTCCTTCAAGCGCTACTAAATTTAAATATTCTGGCATTGACAATTAGGGGAATGGAGGCTTATAGGAAAGCGTAAACTTAAACTTAATTGGTTAGTGAAAATAAAAATAAATCCCTAGAAGTTTATAATATGCAGAAATACTAAAATTTGAAATTTTAATCTAACATTAAATCGCACCTAAAACAGATGATTTTTCTCTCTAAAGATCTAAACAGATATTTTTCATCCTAGGAGAGTGCTATAAGTCACAATGTTGTAGTGATTTGTAGCTTCAGCAATGAATAATTTAAAAATAGAATAATTAATTGCTTTCATAATAGTGGCATTTTGAATTTAGGCCAGTTGTTTAAACATTTCGTGCTGGAATTTGTTTCGATCGGTTTGTGATATTGCCGATTTTGTATTCTTATTGGTGTTCTCGAGATGCACACTATCCTACAAAATACTACTCTGCTGCATTATTTTTTAGTAAATGTCTCTAGGATTCTATACAATCTGAACTAAAAACGATTATTTTTAACTAAAAATGCTGTCAATTCTTACAAAATTTTCTTACGCACAGGAAAGTTTTCTAACTTATAAATGTATAAAAGTAAACTTGCAATAAAAAATCACGAAATTCTTTGGAATTTTTATTTTTTAATTTACCATTTTCTAAATTTACCATTTTCCGAATTTTATAGTGGCCTAGTGAGTAAGATATCTGAACGCTAGTAGTTTAATCCAAGTTCAAATATCGACAACCGGTCTAGCTACACTGAGAATTTCATGCTATTTCCCTTGCTTAATATGGGTATGAGCTAATTTCCTTATAATTTACATCACGAAATCATTCGTTCTCTGACCAAATAATTTGGAATTGAAGTCGATCATCAAAAAGATTCTTTATTTTTATTTAGATAATAAATAAATTAAAGCTCTTTAGCAAAATAACATAAATACATCAAAACATGTTAAAAGTTACTGGGTACGAGGTAAAAGAAACCTCTATATTACTGTTGTATTATCATGTTCCTTTATATTATCTCGTACCCAGTTACACATTTTGACTCTTAGGTAGTTTTTTCGTTTAATTTCAAACAATTAAAAGTCAAGTAAGATGCAGTCCATGAACATAGTGTAATAAAATGTTATCAGCTATCCTCCTAATGTGGTAATAACGAAGCCTTTAAGCCGTGTTTAAATTTTGGAACTAGCGTGGATATTTGTGAGAGTATAGTGTCTTGCGGTAGGGACGTACTTACAATAGAATGCAGAAAGTCTTCTCGAATGGTTGGTGAAAAGAAAAAGAAGTTGAAGGTTCTTGAATTCATCCCAGGAATCCTCCTCTGGAGCTGAACAAATTCTTAATGCATACAATGTCTAAGCCAACAACAGCTGCGACCCTTGCCTCTTACCCAGGATAAGTTGTTTAGATCTAATATTAATAACAGACAGATGAGTAAGTCACAAGAGCAAACTTTTGTCCATATAATTACCAGGTATTCTCAATAAAATTTATCAGCAAAATTTCTGAATATTCAAAACTTCAATTTCTAGAAAGGAATTTCAACTTCCTTATAGCAAGCGTTACAACGCGAAGTACGGCATGTGTTTATTAGGTAGATTTTAAATTTCTCACATTTGTAACATAATTATGAGATAGTTTTCGTTAGTGATAATAGCAAGCAATATAAACCAAAGCATCATTAACTTTATGAAAATTGCTCTGATTAAAACGTAGCCTAAGCTAAAATTGTTCAGGCAAAATTATTACAAATTCTGGAATTTAAACGTTTCAAACTCCGTTATATTTTTGGAACATGATAATATAACAGTAACACTAAAGGTTTCTAAATTAATTCATTATTATTCTAAGCTATTAAGTCTGCAGTCGACTGGAGGAGGGAGTAATAATTTCAGAGAAATTTCACTAATTGCTTTATAGCTTTTCCTATCAGTTTCATATACACGTTAATACCAGATAATCAACAGCCGGGAGCAAATATTTTGCTTCGAAGCGTAAGTCTTACTCATAGTCACGGTATATAATTCCTTGAGATTATCAAATGCTGAAGTCATGGTCTTAATAACATGAATCGTTTGGCAATGAAATTATTGGTACTGCAGTTACATATAAATTAATTGGGTTTCAAAAAAGCTTTAAAAAAATCTATCTTTGATTATTTCTGTTCTAATCTTTGTGACGCTTACGTATTTTACAAAAATGATTCTTTTTCTGTTTATGTCTGTATGCGTTATGTAAATTAGTAAGAATAAAAGCAATGCTCGTAAGCATTTTATTATGTATGCCCTAGTTACGAATCAACAAACCACATGCAAGTGACAATTTCTGTAAGCTCAAAATATCCAGTAACTGATGAATTTTTATATTATATCTCTGGGCAGACATGGCTTTATTAGAAGAACAAACAAATAATCGTGTTCATGAGGAGACGTCTAAATGAACTGCGATACAGTTATATATAGTATGACAGAGAAATCGAAAGAGCCGATGATCAAGTAACCTAAGATACATTGTTTTACACCGTCCAACCGGGATAGTAGTTAGCGATGCTGACTGCCGTACCGAAGGGTCCGGGTTCGAATCTCGGAGAATCATGGATGTTTGTAAATATCTAGTGTCTGTGCGGCTTGGGGGCACTCTAAAAATGCGGCGAGCCGAAAATCCTCTCGAGAGGTTGATGCTGGAGGAAGACGGGTAGGCGACCCACGGACTCGTTCCCCCTCGGGGTGCTCTCCATCAAAATTCGAGGCTGAACTGAGCAATGTCGTACTATCATCTGTATGGTGTTCAATGCTCTTGCCAATGATAGGAGCAGTCCTTGCATTCCTTACCATGATGAATGTTCTGGGCTTGTTCTGATGTTAGTATCAGACAAGTGAACTAAGTCACAATAACAATAGCAACAACGTATATGGTTTTACGCATTATTTAATATTTTAATCATTAGAAATTGTATCATGTACGTCTATATATTATTAAATGGCTTACATACTGAATAAAACTGCCGTATGCAGCTGAAGTGTTAAACTTGACAACAATGAAATTTAATATGTGTGTAGACTTGTCTGTGCTAATGAAATCTTAGTGCCACTTAAAGGGTCTTGGAATAAGAAATATGTTATAGACTAGATATGTTAGAGTTGCTGGTTTTGCTCTGTAAGTTCTCATGATATATTTCTTTCTGTCAAACTTCATTTGCTCAAGTTACGTTCTTTCATCGGGTCTTATTCATTACCAAATTACTTTATTTTGCTTTGCGTATGCGTTCATGTAGATCATGATATATAGGGAATACGTTGAATAATACCTGAATGAAAGAAGTTGAAGCTCTCTACTTATAATGAAAAGAATAAATGGTTAAAATTTCAGGTAATTTCCAGGTGCATAAAACACGAAAGTCAATACTCTAAGTATCTGCCTCCGGCAACAATAATGACCGTTATACAGCTCGGCATGATATCGAAATAACTTTCGATAGTAGTTACGGATATTGAAGTACATAGAGCTTCCGTTCAATAGCAGAGTTCAGTTGTCGAGTTAGCCGGCAGGTGGTATTGTATGTGCTAATCTCTCAGCAACTACTTACTAATCATTTTCAGTTGGAGGAAAATCTAGAAACGCGGGGATTCAGGAAGAAATATTGTGTATTGAGGAAACATAAAACAGCTCGCACAATATGCGGTCTGAAGATTGCCCTGAAGGTGCGGGAGAGTCTCAGGATGAACAATGGCTAGTCAAAGTACTACTATGTGGGCTAGAAGTAAGTTGAAATTGTACCCGTTAGCATCAATGCATTTTGGTGTGGGGTAGCTAGGGCGATGAAGAATGAAAGCTTTCAGTATTCGTTTCTTTCAGTGCCTCTAGAGGCAAAATAGTCCTGTAAGCAAATGTGGGATTTGCAAAGAAAAAAAAAGCAAAATACATAGAGGCCACGCAGTTACGTCGTTTAATGAGAAATTGTAGACGTTAATTTCTATAGCTTCAAGTGACGCCAAGAAATGGTGGCCTCGCTGATAATCTTTCGTATCTCGTCCAGGGCTCGTCATGTGGCTGTATGGACCCTAACAATGATGCAGAAAAGATAACTTACGTCTCAGCTCTTGCTAAGTGGAACCTTTGAGATTACTCACGGCGTTCTGTACGGATTTCTTGGAGCTATCTATTGCAAATTCCCATAACAGTTATGCGTCTACAACAACGAGAGGAGGAAATGCATGGCAGGATAACCTGCAGTTCCGGTAGGCTAATAAAGTACCAGAAGTGGGTGCACCCGACCTACCTAACCAAACAAGTTGGTCTTGTGGTATTTTCACCATGCCTTCGTGGTGTAACGGTAGCACCTCGGCGCGTATTCAAGAGGTTCAATTTCGAGTTCCGGCAAGGTCATTGCTCATTTTTTACATCTGCTTAAAAAAATCCTAACGACTACAGTGGCGCCCGAAATAAAAGGCGGTGGATGATAATTCCTCATCACCAGAATTTAGCGACTGGATCCCCTAATCCCCTGTCGCCCTTTAAAAGGGGGAGTAAATAAGGTATTTTCTCCCTTTCTGCATGCCTTCGTGATGTAACGGTAACACTCTCGGCGCGTATTCGAGAGGTCCAATTTCGAGTCCCGGCAAGGAAATTTCTCATTTTTCACGTTCCGCATCAAAAATCCTAATGACTCTGCAGGCTAAGATTCTCCTGCAATCAAATTCTAAGATATACTGTTATATGTTCCTACTTGCTCATACCTAACATTCTGAATAAACGTGATATTTGAAATGAGAAATTGCATTCCAATCTGCCCTTTTTTATTTATTCGAGATGTCATTATTATTTCTTGTAAACTTCTGATGGCCCACCAGCGGCCGAGCGGTAAAGACGTTGAACACTGGTAGTTCGGTCCGAGGTTCGAATCCCGCGAACGGGCAGGCTGCATGGGCGTTTTCGTGGTTTTCCCCATGTGTAACGTGTATACGAACCAGTTTCCCTTAGAAAGTCCTCCACGAAGGCATCCCTCCCTTTAGGCAGATAGCCCTCGTGTGCTTTGCCATAATTGAATAACCTAACCTAACCTAAAATTCTGATGCTGTAGAATGTTAATCATTTACAAATTTTAGCATGTTCTACCTTTCATTCAAATTTTGGGTTTGTTGTACTTCTTTTTTTTTTCATCTTGTAAAAATTTCAATGTCCAGCAGTGCAACTTGTTCTGAATTTCTTAGGAAGTCCTCCAAGAAGACATCCCTTGCCTTAGGCAATGCTGCTTAGTGTAGATTGCCATAACCAGATAATTCAATATAATACGATCTGAATTTCAATTGACAGATATACGTTTTCTGAAGAATATGTCAAGAGATCTGTGTTTGCAATCAGATAAAATTTATAAAATCTTCATAAAAATTCAGAAGTACTTAAAATTATTGTGTTTTCTCCATTTACAGTTAGTTCTAAATATAAGGAATTTTTAACACATATTCTTATTACCACTGAATTTATTACTCAGCCCGAAAATAAATCGTTTGAAATACCAACACGATAGGATTAAATTTGAACGGCCAAAACATCATCAACTATTGTGGTACCTGAGTAACAGTTCAAACCATTTATTTACTTTAATTCAAATTCAAATCCAAACTGAAAATCTCTATCAATATTAATTTAATTGTTCTACCCCGACCAGATTATGATAGCTGAATTGGAATAGCCGAATTGGTATAGCTTATATTCTACCAGATGCTAAGATTCACAAATAGAGCACTTTATCAGACTGCCAGTTTTCAGTAAACTGCTACGAGCCAAATGTTTATATCTAACCATTACAGGTGTTCGAACATCATAATAATTCCCAAATATGAAGAGTAAATATTAATATTTTGAGGAGTATAACAATTTGGCTATTGGATAATTCAGATTTCACCATTTGATGATCCCTTTACATGCGATATTTATTTTCTCTTTATATTATATGAAACATAGCTTATTTATGCTTTGAAAGAAAGATAAAATCGCAAATGTTAGAACGTTTCAGAACATGTCACTCAGGAAAGCAATGGAATACCTATAAAAAACTTGTAACGAAATGTTCGATCGATGTTAACACAACACTTCTTATTTTTAGCTTATAATTAAAAGTTTGTAGGGTTTTATATTGATTTTAAATAACCAGTTAAATTTAATTTTAAGTTTCTTTCCTATAAGCCTTCGTGTACCTAATTGTCAGTGCCAGAGTATTTAAATTTGGTAGCGAGCGTAAGAAATGCAAATTCTACCAGTGGAAGAAAATGTTTAAATATCAACGTTCCAGTAGGCAAAGTTAGAGAGAGTTTGGGAAATCTCTGTGCGTGCTTGTACGCAAGCTTCTGCTTAGTAGTTATTGCTGGATAGACGTGGCTTTACAGCTATTACCTTGCTGCCACTAGACTCATCTACGCGATGTAGGATACAGGATCGTATGAGTCCTGTAGGTTAATTTTACTACTTGTTAATATTTTTGAATACTTGAGTTTTGATTCTACTGTTTCAGTTACCGCTCAAGCAGAGGCATAGTATGTTAGCGTCAAGTTGACGCATTGTATATAATTTGAAGAGTTTAGTAAAGGTAAGTTTTAACCCTTCTTAGGTGCAATCACTCTTTCTCCGGATTCTACACAACAGACAGACAGTAGAACCTTACAAGTTTAAATAAAAGAAAGCGAAAAGTATAAATAATCTTATACGTTTATTTTCTAAATTATTCTATGCCTTTTGTATACTTAAAAAAAAGAAAGCGAAAAGTATAAATATTTCTCTACGCTTTTATTTTTACATTTATTATCTTTTGTATTTTTAGTCCAAAGGGACAATTTGCCCTGAAGGATTATTAATTTGGTTTCGGGATTTTGTGTTCGTTCACTATAAATTGTTGGGTCACCATTTTTTCAAATTGTTGCCACCAAATATTAGAGCCCTATATTATATTTAAAGAAATTAAACAATGAAGAATCTGCATAAATGTATGTATGTTTCTCGCATTGTGATAAAACAACGGTACCTAGAGCCATCTAATTTTGAATAACGTACATTTCCACCCGAATATAGGCATCTGGAAGCCTAAATTTGGAATTTGGAATTTGTTATATTATCTATTTCATATTTTGTAAAACTTTACCGAATTTTTGATTGACAAACTCAACGATTTCGAAGCCAGAAATGGCCACATTGCACAAAAAAAAAAAAAAAAAAAAAATAAAAAAAAAAAAAAATTTCTTCTGCCTACGAGGCCGTGTATCGGAAATTTTAAAGGTATGTTAATTTAAAAATTATAGTTGAAAAATTTAAAAATTGCTGTTGAACTTATTTTTATGGTTCAAGTGCAAAGAACATGATAATTAGTAAATAAAGGTAACACACAAAACTTTAAAAACGCCCGTTTTGCGTAATGTAAAATCTGAAAGCTTTCAGACTTTTTATAATCCACTCTATCCTATATTTTGTTTTATACTTTATTTTCTTACCACATTATTTCATCAGCTTTTGGAAACAAGTTCTAAACTATTGTGATGGTATATGACATCAAAATATTTAATTAAGGAACACCTTATTTTTAAAGCAGGTAAGTTTACAGTTTTACTCTGTTGTTCAAAACTATCTTTATATACATTAAAGTAATGATATCTAATAATGTGTTCAACCAATCTGATTTAGGTTCTCCTTTGAAATAAGGAAAAAGGGAAACGTTGTTATTCAATCGCATTTAATGAGTTTATTTCAGAAATATAAACAATGGCTAAATGTCAGTCAAGATGTGCTTTTGCATTGAATAATTATGTTTCTTTGCTAGCTTTAATGTTTTGATGCAAATATGTATCAAATCAAAACACTCTTTTACTGTGCCAAAGAATTATCTAGAAGAATCTTTTAAGTGGAAGACAGTTAGCTTTTCTGAAACATGGTAGACATTTACGGAGGTCACGAGATGGTTGAAAGATTCATGAGAGATAGTTTCTGACCTCAGTCTTTAAACATTCTGACCTAAGTCGTTTAAAGTTTCTTAAACTCTTTACAGGATGTCACGATAATATGGTACGGAGAAATCAACTGTTTTTAAAGATCGAATCTGTGTCGATTCTATAGACTAGCTGAGTTTGGAACTTGCAGCTGAGACTGGAACTTTTGTTCTGCAGGCAATCTGCGTACTGAAAGTATAATGAGTAATGATGTGCCAGAAAAACTATGCTTTGTGCTTCACGAAGAAACAGGATATATCTGAATTAAAACTGAGAACATCGGAAGTCAAGTATAAAATCTGGGCTCATATTCTAGAGCAGTTCCAGTCTAACATCTGGTTTTAAATGCGCTTACTCCCGATGGACGCCACGAATATAAAATATTTCCACCACTATTAATAAATGTAATCATAAACGCGGCACAGCTCCATAGCATAGAAATGAAGAATAATTATTAAATGTTTATAATTAGCAATAAATGGATGTACTTGACAAGACGCTGAGCGCCTGAATTTGAGGTAAAATTCTTTTGAATCAACCAAAGGCATTTAGTAGATGAAATGTGGATTTGACCTTTGCTTAACAAATGATAACGCTCACCAATACTGAGCAAACCTGACAGAAGGATTTCTTGGAAATAAAGCATTTGGCAAATAAACTATAATAGTGATTTCTCGAATTAATAATTAATATAATAGTTAATTCTCCTGATTTGAATTCTACTGGGAAGTTATGATGCTATTCGAAAAGCTATTGCGTGCAAAGTTAATTCTGTTTCTAAAGATCTCAGTGCCTTGAATATCATATTTTTGGAAAAGTGGGAAGTCTTTTATCGGTCTTTAACTAGTACTATCAGACTATCTACTATCAAACATTAAATACTAGTAGTATGATATATGTATATAAGTTCGCCGGTGAATTACGTGAGCTCACAAATACGTTAGAAGAAACCGTATTCCTTATAAATGTTAAAGGCGTTTGCATTTATATTCAAGATAGTAATGCTTTCACATAACCGCTTAAGCCATATTATTGAAATTAATGTTTTTTTCTAATGAACTTACTATGCCTTTATATTTTATTTTTCAATTTGTATTTTCGTATCATGATGCTGTAAAATTCTCCAGAAACAAATTAAATTTTACTAAGCGTGTTGTGAAAAATTAGCAAATTGGCACTTTTGAAAATAGTTTCGGATACTAAGTGAGTATTCATTTATGAATATTTATAAATAATATAAATTAATTATTTATAATAAATAAA